>KK116896.1:287688-346518 GCA_000611955.2 Stegodyphus mimosarum | reverse complement strand
TGCTTCTGAAATAACCTAATGTCTCTACACCTTCATATTTTCCAGCCGGACAGTTAAATTTTCACTATTACTTATATTTGATCAAATTTCGCAACTTTCATAATGTTTCCGATGTTTCAGTTATTTTGTAGAGGATATTGGGCAGCAAAACATTTTCAGTCATCCTGCTTTTAGAGCGGCAAAGCTGAAGAGGCACAACAGAAAATAATACTGAAAGACAATTGGTCTGTTCTAGAAGCCCCGTCCTCGGCTGCGATATCAGTGTGCTCCCAAGAATTATGCCTGCGGTATGTCTATAGGGGCAGTGGTCACCCGTTTTATGTCCGAAGTTTTGGAGCTACGAAAAACAAAACGAGACATGTCCTATAAGAAATTGTATAAGTCGAGGATAGGATCACATCAGTCCACTTGATGTAACAAGTTGAGGTCTTGAATGTTTATGACATTTCATAAAATTGCATACAAATTTAAATTTTGTGATGAGAACAATTATGGTTATGCACTCCCATTTAATGGTATATAAAAATTGATAGCAAATTTATGTTTTTAATATAAGAAATAAGTTATACGGTTATTGGTAAACAGACAACTGACATTTCAAAGAGAAGATAATATAGTCTTATAAGAGTTCGGTCTTCTTAAGGAAGTATACACTAGACCAAAACTCTGAAAGACAAGTGGCAAATTAGCGCCATTTCTTGTAAGTACCACAAAAACAGGTAAAGGGCGTAGAAGACCCTTTCATTAATGCAACTAAAGTTTACTAGGTGGAACCAACTTGTGCTTACAGAAGCCAAAACGTTTGGCTTTAATTCAAAGATAATGGACAAGCTCAAGTTAATGAAATTTAAGTCTAGCCTAACGGCTTCACAGTTTAACTAGCGCGCAAATTGGCTCTGCGTAAAAAGCCACAACGTCGCAGAATTTTAAATTGCTGGAAGATCAAATTTAGCAACGTGGCCTTCAAGGAGGCAGAACACGCTATGATTTCATCTTCCAAAACCTTCTAATTTGAATATCGCGCGCGCTGGAAATTTGCATTTTGGCAGGGAAATGAAACGAGATTTGATAGGAAAGGAAATTAACATAAAATAACAGGTTTTTAAAATGATCCTTACAATCTTAGATAGAAGTACAAAATTATGCATACATTTTCCATCATTTCGTTAATAACGACTTTTTTATTGTTGTATTACAAGGATGCAGTGCACAAAATACACAAGGATGCTGTGAGTGTGTAGTGAAATTATTTTTGATGTTAACATAAATGCCACCGATAAACCCGCTCCACGAAGAAGTAGATGCAATCGTGGCCGCTTTATATTTCTTTTGGTGTAGGCAAATATTTTTGATGTAAACACGGCTAAACTGTAGCAGAAAGAGCTCCCATTATTAAATAGTTACATTAGGGCTTTTTACATTTAGGTAATTTATCTGAAGGAGAAAATGAGCACCAACACATAGCAAGCCTGCAAGCCAGATAAGCTGAGAAACAATGCACAGTTATAAATATAAAAGTTTGTTTAAGAGTAAATCAGTTATGGTTTCACTTTATCCCTATTGGCTAATTTAAATTTCAGCTCCCAAATTTTAATATTATTATTATTGAACGAAGCTTTATATAAGAACCTCATCTTATCAGCGTTAAGTAAGACTCAGGATTACATCTCATCAACGTCATCAGCGTTACGTAAGAATCACGTGACAAGGTTTAATTTTGAAACGACGCACTTTAGAGAGATTTATTTTAAGCAGTTATTAATTTTAGAACAGAAAGAGGAAATGACCAATTTAAGAAGGAAAGTTATTGCAAATTTAAGTTAATATTTTATGTTACTTATTTTTTTCTGACATCAATATACATATATATGTATGTAAATGTAAAATATGATAAATATTTAAATAAAAATCTTCGATAGCTCGGATTGTGTGGGCTTCTAAACCCTGTATTGTTTAAGGATCACATAAAGACTTAAACAAAAGTATCCCTTTCCATAGGCAAGTAAATTTTGTGTGTTTTGCCGTAATCGAATGTAAAAAAAAAAAAAATCTGAAATGTTTCAGATTTTAAATTACGTCCAAAGGGACGTTTATTTAACATTTTGTGTGTTACCTTTATTTGTTAAATACCATGTTCCATACCATGCACTTAAACCACAAAATTCAGTTCAACAGCAATATCGCAAAATAATTTTAAATTGAGCATATCTTTAGAAATTTCGGTACACGCTCTCACGCGCCGGAGATAAAAATGTTTTTCTGTACAACGTTGGTATTGCTGGCTTTGAAATCTTTGAGTTTGTTAATGAAAAATTCGTTGAAGTTTTAGAGAATATTGTTACGAATTTCACATTTATTTGGCTATTTATTTAGAACTGTAATTAAAATTCCTTTTTATTTTCCCGTGCAACGCACGCAGACGATTTTTGAAGAGAAAGCTACGTCAAAAAAAAAGAATAACAAGCATACATTTATGCAGATTTTTCATTTTTTAAAATTTAATGCAGAGCGATAACATTTAGTGGCAACAATTTGAAAAGTGATACGCCGTTTTTGTGTTTCCGACGCAAAATCGCAAAACGAAAGTAATAGTCCTTCGGGACTAAATCCCTTTGGACTAAAAATTCAATCCCAGAATAAAGAAAAATTCATCTTGATATCTGCAAAAGCCTAAAACAGTCGCACAGTAAAAATTACTTTAACAACAAAGCAACCACAGTCATTGTTTTTGTTTCGGATATAATTACAAGGTAATCTTATCACCGCAATGCTGCTGACAGAACGAAGTAAATAACAGAGAAGACATACACGAAATAAAGTAGAAAGTGAACCACGCCTCATGAACTCTAACCTTGGTTTATAAAACGCTTTCTTCCATACAAAAGAGGCTTCCTCGTTTCGGTCTCTTCTCTACCGCACAGTTACAGTTACGCTCGGCGAGAACAAGTTGCGGCTGAAAAATGTCAACAATGCGATTGGGATCGAGTTCGTTTGATATCGTGGCTTTCGAGCATTTGACTCATTAATTTTATCTAATCAAATCTGAATTAATCAGTTCTGGACAAGTTATTTCTTAGTTTAAATAAACAGGAATGTGATCGAACACTCTGACAGATATGAGACCGATTGCCAGTTGGAGGTTTTATTTGAAAACATTTGGCAGTCTTCGTCGCCCCATGCGTCATGTGAAGTGAAATTTAGTGATATTCGCTGTCTTAAAATCAGATATTCAAGGTAAAGAAATAATAATTTTTTTTCAAAAATTGACTGTGATTTTTAACAATATTTTGGTTTGATTTTTGAACTGGAAAAAATAAGAAGTATGCGAGAGACTGCATTGTCGTTTGGAGCTTAGAATAGCTTTGAAACTAAACAATTTTCTTAGAGGACTTTATAGCATTGCTGCCTTACTTGGCTATAATTTTTTCCCTATTTGAAAGAATTTCTAGTAATTTTCCTTCTGGATTTGAATTTTCGTTTTTGCTTCTTTAAATCTTAAGAATGAATAATTCGTTATATAAAAAATGCTATTTTAACATCGTTTAGAATGAGTTTTCACATTCTTTCTGTAGTTCATATCAAGTCTACGGAAATGTTTAGTATATTTCCATTAAATTGGAACCTTCAGCTTTAGAGCGAGTTTTTATAATTCAATAGAAATATTGATCAAGAATTCATCTGCCGAGGTAAGTGTGTATTTCATTTAGATTATGAATTTATATTTCTTACTGTACTCTTTTACTGTGCTTAATAGACATGGTATGATTACTTCATAATTAATTCTTATATTTAATTTGTGATAATGGCAACTATTCATAACATGTTGTTAAGACGAACTAAGTTAACATATATGATTGATAAATTTGGAAGCATAATTTTCTTTAAGGAAATTAATTAATTTTTCTTTTCATAAAGATATATGCAAAAGAAAGAAAATGCTTAGGATATTTATTAAAAATTTTAAAATTTAAATCTGAAGAATAGTCTATTTTAATTATTTTTTTCCTTTTTATCAATTTTAATGCAGTTTATTGAAAATTAAAATCAATTTAAAAGCAATTATCAAATGAATTGATTTTCCTAATTGTAATTTATATTAATAGTTGAGTTCGTTAATTTTTAAGCATTAAAAAGTGTAAAAATATACTATTTCGAGAATATTATTGATTTAACCAGCTATGTCTAAGAAGTGTTCTATGAAAATATCGGTATAAGTAGAATGTCATATATATGAACATCACAGCGGAAGGGAAGCAGAGTTGGATTAATTAATCATTAATTATTATTCCATTATCAAAAAATTAGTAATGAGCTATATATACTTCAGTTTAATCCTAAACAAGACAGTAATTAATATATTAAGGCGGATGAAAACTTAGAGAATAAATAATCCTATAATCTATATCTGCTAAAATTTAATTCTAACCAAGGCAAGTATTTCATATGCTAACAATGAATAACTTTAGCGACAGTTATCCCAAAATAATTTTAAGTACAATCGATTATAAAATGACGTAGATTTTAATTTATTGTTTGCGGGTTCTAATATATATATTATTATTTTTCAATAAATACATTAAAAAGATGTTTTTTGCGATAGTTTGAAAACTTACAGATGAACTCAGAAGTATCGAAAAATAAAGGAAAAGCTGGGTATGTCATGACTGTGTGTTATACAGTAACTATATTATGACTGGATAAATTATACGGGTACAGGCAGAAGCTTGGCCAGCCGCTCTGTAATACCACACTGCATAAGAGGCCAGGCTTAACCCGGGCCATCGAGCGGCCCATGCACGATTAGTGCCATCCTTCTGACGCAGGGATAGGTCTTTAACCTAAATTTAATATGCAACGATCATACAGCCACAGTATACAGTCCTGTCCACTTTGCCAACACAGTCTCGAAAGACAGTATTATTCGTTTGAGAGTATTTGAGAGTATTATTCGTTTGAACTTCTGGGAGATACTTTCCCCTGCTTCACAGTCATCACGTTGGTCTTCTGATCGTGACGTCACTGACCATTTCCCCTCTCGTGCTCAGGCCTTATCTTTCAAGACGGCGTTGTCACGGATCATCACAGAAACAGAGGGTGTGGTTCTTCCCCCAATGTCCACTCTCCAGGGGGCTTCCGCTCCATCAGCAGCATAATCAGGAGAAAGCACGTCCAGGAAGAGGATCCGTCGAGGAGTTTGTAGTACCCATAGAGGTAGGAAGTAAGAAGGAGAGACCCCTAACCGGTTTTCCCCACACATTGCTTTGAAGCACGGGCGATCCCTGCTTGGTGACCAAAACATTCGGTTACTTACCATTAAGATCAATGGGTTTTGACACGATCGGATGTAAATATTTTGTAATTACCTCGTAAATGTACAAATAAATGTATATATTTTCTTTTTATAGAATTTTTCAGAGTTCTAATTATGTGAAAAGAGTGCATTTTTAAACAACATTTCATTCTAAACGGAATTAAATGCTATACTTTTCACGGAACAGTTTGCTCACAACGGTTTGATTTGAATGAAATATTTTCACAAGTTTTCGTTAATTACATTAGCAATTTTTTTAAGGTAATTCGATTTTATTCTGGGAAGAATTTCAAAAATTAAGATTAAAGTTTATTGTATTATTACTATTAGAATTATGCATTATTTCTTTTCTATTTATACAGCTTCTTCCTAAAATACTTTCTCAAATATGACATGATTTTTTTAGCTTTTGAGGCATCTTTTAAATAAAAAAAATTAAGTCAGTTTATAATTAATGATCTATTCGGTTCATTTCAAATTAGACCACCTTTTATTTTAATAGTGAAATGCGTTGAATAGCACTTAACTTTTTCTGAATATTTCTGAAAGAGAATAAAAAAAGGATGTTTTTTAATATTATTTAAAACTTTTAACTGGGTTATTATAAAATGTAAGAGAATAATTCTTTTAATTATACTTATCAGATTTTTTGTTACCCTTCTTTTCAACAACATATATTCTAAAACTCTTCTGTATTCTTCCTTAAGTATGCATCTCACGCTTTTCCGGTACGAACAGTTCCTGCTTAGGTAGTTTTATAAACGTATTTGTCAACAGGATTTCAATTAATGTTTACAATTCAATGTTAAGGTTATTATATATTTAGATAATATTTATAATCATTATAAATGCAGATACAGTTAATAATTATATTTCTTCACCGTAACTTTCACAGGAGTTGAATGAATGAATAAATCCTTCATTTTAAATACATTTATAAGTAATTTAATAAATATTTACGTAGTTTGCCAAAGGCAGATACATCCTTTTTGCGAGTATATGCATAAATAGCCATACATATTTCATATTTTTTCATTTTCGGCATGTGAAAAACTTTAATTTCTGTGCATTCACTATATTTTTTGAGTAAAGTAATTTACAATAATTTAGCATATACCCGAAACTTTTACATAGAAATACGTATAAATATCACTTAAATGAAAATTACATGCATTATTTTTAATACCCACTCAAAGGTCAGTTTTCCTTCGAAATTCCCCCACGATGGCATCTCTTCCTTTAGGCAGATAGTCCTTGCATGCCTTAGTCTATTTAATAAAAACTTAACCTGACCTATGCGCCTAATTACAAATATTTTAACATGCATAATTTTATATTTACATTTGGCCATTTAGTTTCAAACTTTTGACTTAAAAACATGTTTAGGATGCATTCATGATCAAATTCAAATCTTCTGGTAAATTCATGATCGGACCTCCTTTGGCAGGATACACAATGTTTTGACCTCCATCGATTACCCTATTTTCAAATTCTTAATAAGCTGTCTTGATGATGTGGCATGTTCACATGGTCACATCGTCTTAACCGCACATGGTACTTCTGCCGAATTCCCAAATGTATCCGTCTTCTGTTCCAGACATTTGTGTAAAACCGTGTAAGGTTTTAGTTTAAACTAACAAAGTTTTATGTTAATTTTCTCTTTCCTGTAAGTTCTTATTTCAACTTCCCGTTAGAATGAGCGCGCGTTTCAGCTGTATGCTAATTTGAAGTGGAGCCAAGTTTTAGTATTTAAAGGTTAGCAAGGAACTTCTCGTGGTGAGAGAGTTTTTAGTCTCCGGTCACTGCGGCTCTGTTCGACGTCCACCTGACTAGCTAGTATTTAAGTTCCAAGCCTTAGCGCTGTTACGCTATTACTTATTGAAGAAATCTAAGTGCCTTAGTATTAGCTAAATCTTGCTACGCACCTTTAATAGTTTTGCATAGAGGCCAACCTCGCGTTTATAGCTCTGTGAGCAACGGCTACTTAATTTTCTACTCACTTTATTTTAAATTATTTGATTGTTCAGTTTAGACCCGAGTGCGGTCATTATTTTCTGTTATTCCTTCCGAGTTGGGAAGTGGCTGTAAATAGTGGTTAAATAAAAGGGGATTTTAAATCCTTCTTACGTGTAGTCATTCTACCACTTAACCACAGTTATTCTACCACAGAACATAGCTACATTCAGCTCCCTGTTCGAGATCAGGACTTTAACAACTTCACGAATATGTTCTCCAAAAGTATGCACCGAACATTCAGTCCTGACAACCGTACATAATTTAAAATATATAATTTAAATACATAATTTAAATAATGTGTAAAACCGTACATAATGTCAAATCAAGGAAAAGTTAACTTATTGGCATATCTGTGTGTATATTCATTAATTTTGACGAGGATTCGGGATCAAATTTTGTTCTTGGTCGTATTTTAATTAAATATTGCTCAGAGTTGAAAAATACTTATTTAGCAGAAATATATGTAAGAAAGACTAGAATTTTTACGCATATTAATAGTAATCAGTGTTAAAATAACTGTGCTGTATAAAATGGAGCTATTCCGATGCCGATGACGTCATAACATTTAAGAAACTGCTCTGACGACTCGATAAATAAATAAAAAGCTGCGAAAAAAGGAGAAATAAAGCGTATCAAACTACGTCCTGAGAATAAAATATTGCTTGTGCTGTATATATAAAGCAGAAAAGCTGCGCTGTCTGTAAAACCCAATTGTAATTTAATTGCTATTTTTGAAGAGACGTGTGGAACTTTGGAGTATTTAGCACAAATTATTAGGTCTCAACGCGCATTGTTTCTTTAAAGCCAGTTATAATACACAGACAGAGTCATGTTTTGGTTATTAGTATTTGTTGAGTTACTGACAGTTTCAGATACAAATTAATAAGAAGGATATAATGAGGAACTGCGTAACTTCGAGTTCGTGAATGTCAGGTATTTAATTATTTAGAAACGATATAATTGTCGTAATTACAAAACTAGTAGGTATTAATTTTTTTTAATTATTAGTAAAGCGAATTACTTCCAGCATAAATTCTCCCACTAGCGGCCGAGAGATAAAGTCATTGAGCACTGGTAGTTCAGTTCGAGGTTCGGATTCGGGTGAACGGATTGGGACTGCATGCACATTTTCGTACATTCCCCCTACTCATGTATACGAACCAGTTTCTCTTAGAAAGTGCTCCCTTCGTTTAGGCGCTTGCTTCGCCGTAATCAAGTAAACCCCAAACTCAGGGTAATTTCTCCTAAGCTTTGAAAAACTAAACTAAAAAAGGGCAATGATATGTTATTAATATTAATTAAAAAGTCAAAATACTTTATGAAAGCTCTCTAATGACCTAGTGAGTAACATTTATGAACGCAGGCAGTATTCTCATGAGTTCTACTCAGCAATGTTGTACGAATGTTCGATAATTTTACTATCCGTAGCATGAGCATCGATTTCTTTTTCTTTAATGTAACGTACATGCTAGCGCGTCGGAGAGAGCAACATTAGGCATACAAGTGGGTCCTAAACATTCGTATTGTCTGTCTACGAGAAGAACAGCTCCTGACACAGTGTCTGGCGGGTGGCGGTCGCTATAGCAACAGGGCTAGTGTATTTCAAATAGTGGCGAACCAAGAGTTGCCAATTCATCTTTAAATGCGCCGAGATGGCAAACTGAAAAGTAAAACTTCAAGACACCCCTACGGAAAATGGGTCAAGGCTCGTTTCTATGGCAACAGACAGGTGCAGACTAACTGGCGAGAACTTTAAACTGACTGTACTTTATTTAAAGTACGAAATTTTAGGACATAACCCAAGTCTAAAATGAGTCTCAATCGTTTCGGTTTACCACTGTGGAGGTAGGAATAGCGTGAACGCAATTTCTGTCCGCTCTAATCAGTTCGCTTATAGCGTGTAAATAATGTCGGTGGGGTTTTGGGTCCGTTAGCTTGCCGAAGCCGTTATCCCAACCCCTCATTCAGGTAGGTCTAGGTTAAGGAGCTTCTAATATAACATAAATATGAACTGCTTCCTTTTAGCAAGCATTTAATGAACAGCAGCTCTTCCTTGTTCATTAAGACCGTTGAATACTGTTAGTTAGATTCGGGTTCGAAACCAGGTGAACGGGCTGGTTACGTGTTTGTTTTTCGTGGTTTTCCCATGCGTTAACTTGAATAAGAGCCGGTTTTACTAATAGTTTCTTCCACTACGGCATCCTTTTCCTTGGACATTTGCCACATTCAAATAATCTAAACCTTAAAAACCTATTTTTTATACCCATTAACAAATTGCTAAAGAAAAAAATATCATGACGCTTAAAAAGAAATTTAACTTTCTGGAAATCTTGAAAGATTCTTTTCTCCTTGGTGTAAAATAATAGCTGATGAGCCGTCTATTGAGTGCAAAAGGTATATAAAAAACATGTAATTTTAGACCATTTGTCAGGACTGAGTGTTCTGTGCATAGTCTTGGCAAACATCTTTGTGAACAGCTGAAAAGTCTCTAAGTCCTGATCTGGAACAGGGAGCTGAATGCAGCTATGTTCTGGTTGTAGACACTGTGCTTAAGTGGTAGAATAACTGCACTTGAAAGAGATTTAAAATCCTCTTTTATTAAATCAATATTATTTACAAACCACTTCCCAACTCGGGAGGGATACAGAAATATTAAATCACTATTATTTACAAACCACTTCCCAACTCGGGAGGGATACAGAAAGTAAAGACCACGCTTGGGTCTAAAATGAACAATCAGCTAAATTTAAACTAAAGCTAAATAGAATTTAAATTAATCTTTGCTCACAGAGCTATACGCGGAGTTGGCCTCTAACTAAATGGTGCGTAGCAAAAATTACTAATACTAGCGCACTTGGATCTATTTCAATAAGCTACACGTAGCAAGCACTATGGCTTAGAATTTAGCTGCTAGCTGGTCAGGCGAACGTCGAACAGAATGACCGTGATCCGAGACTAAAAGCTCTCTCACACTAAGAGGTTTCTACCTCTGGTTTAAATATAACTTGGCTCTACTTCAAATTAGCATAAGCTGAAAACGCGCGCTTCTTCTGACGGGAAGTTGAAACATGAGAAGAGATAAAAAGATTTGAATTAAAATAAAACTTTGTTAGTTTAACTAAAACCTTACACATTGAAAATTATCTTTTTCTGCTAGGCTTTGTTTTCATTACGTATTCAAATTAGTGCATTTTTGGCTGTTATTCACCCTGCAACCAGAATAAATTGAATCCCCTATACTAAAATATTTCGTTGTGTGAAATAAGAAGACATTCCCATGTATGTGTATAGCAGCAGATACCATTATTTATGATACTTAATAAATTTCGAAATATTAAAGCACTTTCTTACATCACTGAAAGCCAATCAATGAATTAAGCTTTTCTATGATCAATAAACGCCTTTTCCGCGCCATAAAATACGACCTCGTTGAAAATTATATACAGATTTTGCAACTGAACGATCTCTTGTTCCTGGCTTTCGTTAAAATCAATTTATAAACCCCAACGAGGTTCTCTTTCATAAATATTGCATTTTAAGCGTAACGAGAGGCGTTGAGTGCAGGGTGTTGATCTGGCAGTGTTTCATAAATTCACCACAGCATGGCCTTCAATGAAGTTAACACACAAGACCTAGTTTTCGAAAGTAAGGATGTTTGCCTAGTAACGTGTCAAATTTATTACAATTTAAAGCTTCTACAGTGATGGAAAAGGTGATCTCTTAACTCGAGTGGCAATGCAATGGGTTAGCCAGTATGCAAATGTAAAAATCATTTAAATTTCGAAATCTGAAGGCATCGCTTTCTGTTCTTGTTAAAAACTTAAAGAAGGATTTTAATCGTATTAGCATATGTTCTGCGACACGTTTGATTGTTTCCTGACAACGTTGCTTCACTAGACCTAGAATTTATGCTGTGTTAGACACCTAAAATATTCTATAAAGTTAAAGTTTGTTGCTGTATGCATTTCTGGCATGGCTTTTAATTGAACTTAATTGACAATACGAGCTTTTAATCAATAGGAAGTAATATTTCTGAGCAGAAATGACATTATTATGAGTATCAGCCAAGGACCTCATATTCCAAGGGGGATTTAAAAAAACAGTATTAGTAATGTTGTAAGGTTTTAGTTTAAACTAACAAAGATTTATTTTAATTTGCCTTTCCTATCTATTCTTATTTCGACTTCCCGTTAGAATAAGCGCGCATTTCAGCTCTATGCTAATTTGAAGTGGAGCTAAGTTTCTATTCAAGCGATAGGTAGGAACCTCTCAGCGTGAGAGAGCTTTTAGTCTCAGACCACTTCTGCTCTGTTCGACGTTCGCCCGACCAACTAGCATTTAAATTCTATGCCTTAGCGCTGTTACTCTATTACTTATTGAAGTAAATCTAAGTGCGTTAGTATTAGTTAAACCTTGCTACGCACTCTTTAGAATAGAGGCCAACTTCGCGTTCATAGCTCTGTGAGCAACGACGATTTAATTTCTATTTAGCTTTAATTTTCAATTATTTGATTGTTCAGTTTAGACCCAAGTGCGGTCATTATTTTCTGTATCCCTCCCGAGTTGGGAAGTGGCCGTATGTAATTGTGGTTTAATAAAAGAGGATTTTAAATCCTTCTTACGTGCAGTTCTTCTACCACTTAACCACAGTTTTCTACCACAGAACATAGTTGCATTCAGCTCCCTGTTCAAGATCAGAACTTAGTTTAATTCACGAATATTTTCGACAAGAGTATGCACCGAACACTCAGTCCTGACAATGTGAGATGCGTTAATTTAAAATGTGAAGATTTTATTCTTTTCTTGATGACTTTCCCCCTCTACTGCTTGACAACTACGGTTATCCTATATTAGGAACATCTGAGGACTATGGGAAGATTTGAAGACTATTGTTTGCTATCGAGAGCTATTATTTGCGAGGGAGATTAGGTTAGGTTATCTTAACACAGCAAAATGCACGAGGACTATCTGCCTAAACAGAGGTATGTCTTTGGCTCAGGCAAACTCGATGTGTTCGCTGTTATGGGCTCCCGCGTTTTATCGCAATCCCGAGGTAATTTGTTGCCGATTTTCGAATCTCTATACTTTCGAGCAGTTCATATGCCATTAAGACACATGATTGCAGGTAGCATAATTTGAATAATCCTACATTAACAACTTAAAATCGGTTGAGAGTTCATAGCGAGGTAGAACACATTAAACAGTCTGAAGAGATCAACACCTGATGCTGTAGAACCTTGAAGTGGAAGATAAGTGCGCAAGCTGAAGTCGTGGTAATGGTGTACAGAGTGTAGCAATTGTAAGCAATAAGATCGGAAATGCCAGTATGCAAAACAAGTTTCAATTACATAATCAGAGTATAAATAATTATAAAAGAAGCAAAAAGAATAGGAGCATGGAAGGGTATATTGATTAACAATTGTGTAACAGTAGTGAGATCATAGTTATTAATTAAATAAATAATAACAAGAATAAGTGACATGAGAAACTGAATTAAATAAGGTGTAGCAAGCACCGCGCGAGGTCTTTTTCTATTATCATGACTTTCACAGTCACAGTAAGATTGGAATTGTGCTGTTTCGCACATGAGGGATTTTTGCAAAAAATGTTTTAGCCATTATAGCAATGCACATTTGGATTTCTGGTATATTAAGTTCACGATGAACTTCCGTGTTTCGTATAAACCAGAGGCAGTTCACCGCTTCTCTGAGAACAACATTTTGCATAACTTGCAGCTTTTGAATATTAGTATTGCCAGGACTGAGTGTTCGGTGCATATTCTTGGCGAACATCTTCGTGAAAACTTTAAGTCCTGATCTTGAATAGGGAGCTGAATGCAGCTATGTTCTGTGGTAGAAAACTGTGGTTAAGTGGTAGAAGAACTCCACTTCAGAAGGATTTAAAATCCTCTTTTATTAAACAACAATTATAGACAGCCACTTCCCAATTCGGGAGGGATACAGAAAATAATGACCGCACTAGGGTCTAAACTGAACAATCAAATTATTTAAAGTAAAATTAAATAGAAATTAAATCGTCGTTGCTCACAGAGCTATAAACGCGAGGTTGGCCTCTATGCTAAAGGGTGCGTAGCAAGATTTAACTAATACTAACGCACTTAGATTTACTTCAATAAGTAATATAGCGTAACAGAGCTGCGGCTTAGAATTTAAATACTAGCTGGTCAGGCAACATCGAATACAGTAGCAGTGGTCTGAGACTTAAAGCTCTCTCACACTGACAGATTCCTACTACCGTTTAAATAGAAACTTGGCTCCACTTCAAATTAGCATAAAGCTGAAACGCGCGCTTATTTTAACGGCAAGTTGAAATAAGAACAGATAGAAAAAGGCAAATTAAAATAAAACTTTGTTAGTTTAACTAAAACCTTACAGTATGACAGGCATAACCCCAAACAGGACAGGCGTATGTGAGTATTGGACGTAAAGTGTCGCATAAATGAGTATTTTATTGTCAAAAAGAGAACGCTATTTCGAGCAATTAAGGGGGATAGTTTAAGTTTACGTACTCGGAACTTGGCTAAAAGTTATGTAATGTGTGGGGACTGTGTGAGCCAGCGATCTAAAATAACACCAAAGTAGCGGGACTGCTACTTTGGTGTGGAAACACCGAGCATTTTGATGATTTTCCAACTGTCCTTTGACTAAGAGGATTTTCTTTTAACATTAAACATTTTACCTTTGCAATAGTCGAAGATGTCCGTTTTTTCCTAGGATACTAGTTTGGAATTTTTGTCCCGCTCAAGGCTCCAATTTGACGTTTTGTTTCCTTTCTTGTGGATGATATTACCTATCGACGCTTTAGATATCCCAAAACCATGACTCTCCCATCGTTTTTGGATAACGGAGTATGCATATTTCTCGTCGGAAAGAGCGCTAATGTAGCCTTCGAACCACTGCTTTGTTAAATTCGCCATTTTGCACAAAAACAAACCTTTCAAGCCACAGACGATCATTTTGACTTTTAAAAACATAGTACAATTGCAATTACTTCTTTTGCGGCAAACGACTTTTTATTACCGCTTACCAAAATCGTCTAAAAAATGTGCGAACAGCCTCTGTATATTCAATTGTCACAACATTTTGAGCGGGTATAAGTAAGTGGGCGTAAACCTTTGGCTGTTTACTTCGAACTATTCCATACCGTGTGCTTTTTTAGCAGACTGCATTGATTAAACAAGACTCCTACGCAAACCCGGAGCTATTCAATAGAAGCGGCAAAAGCCAGAAGGTGATTTTAGTTTTGGGTTAAAAGCTATCGCATTTCTCGCGTATTTGTTTTCCATTTTTTAACAAATTTTATCTTTCGAAAATCAAGAGCTAAAAATTAGAACGCGGTTACAGTAAGAACATAGCAAACGAAAAGTAGTCATGGATAGATTATTGGTAACTATCACATTATTTTTTCTTAAAAAGAAATATACATTCGAGTAAGAATACATAGTAATATCAACATTACTACCTCTTATTCCAACGTATAACGCTCTCTTTTAATTTCAATCTGTAGTTTAAAATTTTCAATGTATAGTCACCGTATAACGCGCACCCTTTTCTTTACGAAGAAGCCTGAAAGATACAAGTCTGATGTCCTTATTTTCCGATGATTTTTTCCAGGTTTTCTAACAGTGGCGTACTGAATTTGTAGAGACATTAGGTATTTTTTTGGAACAAGTGAGATGAAAAATATGCATTTCCTTTGCCGGGGATCGAACCACGGACCTCTGAAATACCGGCTCAGTGTGCTGATCATTACACCACCAAGGCACGCTAAGAACGTGGGAGATATACCTTATAAATTGACAAGCGATAACGGGAACAATATATATGTGGGGAAAAGGTTTGAGCGAGTAAATAATTCTGCAAAGAAGGTGGGATGTATTCATTGCAGATGTACACAAAATGTTAATATAGGGTTTCAAGAAGTAGTAAATACAGATCTTTAGTAGTAAGTATGGCTCCTGTCAAACGAAACAGACACAAGGCTGGTTTCAAATGCAAAACCATTCAGTTTGCGAAAGAAAATGGAAATCGTTATTGTGTGGCTGCTCGTTTCTTCGATTCCTGTTTTAGCGGTTTTCAAAAACGTTCCTGTTTCAGGGATATCGTTAATCTTCATTACACCCCTTTACATAGTTTACTCCCTCTCGAACGTCACGACTGGGCCCTGGCCTCTCACGAAATGTAGGAAAGCAAAACATCTTCAGATTTATAAAAAGAATTTTTAAATGAAATAATCGAAAAATATTTACGATCTCAGATCTCTGAATAAATGTAGCTAATATTGTATTTAAAAGCGGAGAGAGAGATGTTCAAACTCTGCCATGATTTTCGCAATGAACTATTAAAAGATCGCTTCTTAAAGTAAAAATAATACGCTTCCGAAATTTTGCGTAAAGGTAAGTTATAATAAAATCTTTCAGAACAAATATTCGTCCCAAAACGACGACTTCTTTGGTCTTAATTGCGCCTCTGCAGCTTTTACTCTTTCATTTATGCAAATCCAATAAACTAGATTCTCCTTATTAGTCCAAAGGGGCTTTGTCCCTGAAGGTCTATTGTTTTCGTTTTGCGATTTTGCGTCGGAAACATTAAAAATCTGCATCACTTTTCAAACCATTGCCACAAAATATGGCAGCCCTGTATTGTATTTAAAGAAATTAAATAATGGAGAATGTGCATAAATGTATGTATGTTTCTCGCATTGTGATCAAACGACGGTACCTAAAGCCATCGAATTTTGAATGCCGTCATCCTGCTGCGAATATAGACATCTCGAAGCCCAAATTTGAAATTTGGAATTTGTTTTATGAACGATTTCGTATTTTGTAAAACTTCGACGAATTTTTGATGAACAAACTCGAGGATTTCGAAGCGGGCCATGGCAACGTTTTACAGAAAATAAACGCTTTTATCTGCAGCGCATGAGACAGTGTGTAGGAAATTTTAAAGATAGGCTCAGTTTAAAATGATTTTTTGCGATATTGTTCTTGAACTGAATTTTATGGTTAAAATGCGAAAAACATGATATTCAATAAATAAAAGTAACATACAAAATGTTTTAAAAACGCCCCTTTGAACGTAATTTAAAATCTGAAATCTTTCAGATTTTCTTTTTTTATTTTTTTTATTTTTTTTATTCTGAATTCAATACTGATAACCTTTATAAAGGGCTAAAGGTTTTTTTTCTTTTAGTTTCAATAATGTCTAAAACATCCAATATTCATTAATATAAGATGTGAGATAACAGCTAATATTGTAACAGAATTACAAATAGAATGAAACTAAAGATTTTTAGAGGAGCCGAAACTATCGATAAATAAGACACGCCTTCAGTTTAACGAAGACTACCTTATTTACAAAGCAACTGCCCAGTTCGTCTTAATGGTTCCTCGCGACATCTGAGGAGCTGTGGGAGGGAGACTGTACTCCTCGATTTCGCGGGAACAGGAAGAATTTTGAAAACGCGGAAAAAGGAATCGCGGAAACAGAACTAATTCATCGTACTGGTGGGGTTGGTGAAAGCTCCATACGTGACAAGAACGGAAATGAAATCGCAGTAATTACGTAGCGTATTCGGAAACTAAGTGCCGTTTCATTCTAGCGTCGTCGCAAAGCTGTTGTAGGCGTCCCGCGCATGCGCACTAGTCTTTCTTGTTCACTGACTTTCAGTTGTCGCCATTTTGGTTGCTCTATGTTGTGTTTTCAGTTTGCTGTGCACATTCAAAATGTTTAAGACAATTAGTTCTCCCGCTGACTGTGAGATTCGTGCCGTGATTAAATTTTTGAACGCGAGGAATGTTAAACCGGCCGAAATTTATCGTCAAGTGACAGAAGTTTACGGTGAATACGCGATAAGTGATGGAATGGTGAGAAAGCGGGTAAGAATGTTTTAATGCAGGTCGAACAAATATCCATGCCGAGGCTCGGAGTGGTCGGCTTTCTGTTGTCACCGATGATTGGTAAGGAAAGTTGATGAAGCAATTCGTGAGAACAGACGCTTCACAATGAAGAAGCATTTCTTCATTGTGAAGCGCAGAGGCATTTCCACAAATTTCACGTACTGTTTTGTTCGAAATTTGGATCTGACGATGACACGAAAATTGCTGAGTCGTGGTTGTTATCGAAACTGGCGGGAAGTTTCTTTGACGATGGAATAAAAAATGACAAGTGTTTGATCATTGGCGGAAACTATGTTGAAAAATAGTTTAAGACATGTATTTTCATGTAAAAATAAAATTGGATTCGGAAAAATTGTTTTACTATTTTTTTTTTTTTTTCAAAACGGTACTTAGTTTCCGAATACGCCTCGTACTAGAGTAAATGCCCTTTGCGTAAACGAGTAATGAAACGCTGTATTCTAGTAGAAAATGTCGCGAACTGGATCCTAGAAAACCGCTAGAAGGAATTAATTTAATAAGAAACAGGGCACATTTATTTACCTTAAAGTGGGAAAAAGAGGGGGTGGGGGGAGAAAATTATTATAATACAACCCGATTCTTTATATCTGTAAGATGCAATTCAAAACCCAGTATAGGAAAAAATTTGGAAATTTTCGTGGAATCTTTGTTTTTCGTGATTAATTTAATTTCGTTCTCTGTCACTGACAATGATATTATATCCTCAAAATCCTTTCTTCCTGAATTTTTCGATTTTTTTTAAACGATGTATTTATTGAGAAATAACGAAAAAAATACCATATTTCAATGAAAATGTCTATTTTGATCGCTCTCGAATGCAATTTAACGGTGTTTTTGAGTAACATCCGTACGTAAGGACAGAATAAAGGACTCTTTTACCCCAAAATAATTATAAAACTGATTTAAAATGGATTTTGAAGAGATTTTTTAGTCTGTGCGTATCGTACGTACGTACATATGTATATATGCATCTCTTATAACTCAAAAACGAGTAGCCTCAGAACTTTGAAATGTTGTATAAACATGTAGATGTGCACCTCGCATTTTGGTTGCAATTGGTCGCACCAAAACTATATATATATATATATATATATATATATCCACTTTGTTACTCGGCTCAGTGAGCTCAGTTTCTTTATCCTTATGAATTTGTAAATTGTGCATTTTTTTGCTTTAAAAATGATTGAATTATGTTGTTCTTATCTTTCGGTTAAGAATTTCACGCCCTTAGTTAACCTGCATGTAATAATTATGGAATTATCAACAGTTTAAAAGTTTTTTAAGAGCGGCTAAACCTAATTTTGGGTTATGATAGCGCCCATATTTGTTAACATTTTAAGCTCAGCAGAATACTGGATTTGTTGCCAATCTAGAAAAACTAAGCTTCGCAACAACAAAATAATGTCTTCTTTTATTATTGAGAATCAAATGATGCTGGATTCATTCAGGAATTATCATTTAAGTTATTAGCTGGTTTTTGCCTACAAATTGTAATTTTAATTGTAAAAATCGTTTTTTTAATTGTTTTCACTGCACTTGGTGTTTTATCTTTTTCTATATTTTTCAATTTTTAATGAAAATGTTTCGAATTTTTATGTGTTTTTGCCTTAGCGCGAATCGAGAACAGAATTAATGAGTAGAGCATGCGCCTTACGTAAGCGGCGCTGAATCGTCTGTGAAAAGCTGTTTCTTTTTTTATTTTTTAATTTCTTTTTTACATCGTTCTAGGTTTATTATAGTATATGAATAGAACTTGTGGTAATTCTTGAGATTCTATAATTTTTGTGCATTCTGTGATGAGTTATAAAATGAAGGAGATGTAACTCTGTTAAGAAGCTAGCGCCAGAATCCCGCTATGGTAAACAAATATAGTGAATTTTAAAGCGTGAAGTTATTCTATTGTGGCTTATGCGATATAGATGAAGTAGATTTAATTCAATCCAATAAGTTTAAATGAAATGCAAAATGCGTTTAATTTAAGATTCCGTACAAGGAAGTCATGTGGTGTACACTTCAGATTTTTATTTTTTTGTCAACACTTATTTTGAAACTGTTAAATTAAATAGTGGTTTAAATATCCTACTAGGCATAAATTTAATATTAAGATATAATTTGATCAAGTTTTCAAGTTATTATCCCATTAGCAAGATACATTTATTATTTTCACTTATATTCTTCATTTACATTTATAATCTATTTCCTGAGTTACGTCATGGAGATAACATTACTCAAGTTGTTCCTAGTTTCTGTTAGAAAGTTGATCGAATTCGCCCTGCGTCCTTACATTTAAAACAAATACAAATTGGCACCATCCATTTTGCAAACTCACAATCCTCTAAGATGATATTTATGATTCTTTAGACATAATTTAAAGGCAGCCAACCTATAAATTATGCGCATTTTAAAGCGAAAATTTTACAAATTTTAAAACTACCGTTTTGACTCTAACGGCTGAATGACGAGACCAACTTCACTTTAACAACGATTCGTATTTCTTTTTGAGCTTTCTGAACTGATGTGATATTTATCTGTTCCAATGCATATACGGTAGAAGTCCAGAAATCCGCAATGCTTGGGACCAGAGGTTGCGTGGATTTTAGGATTTTGCGGATTTCAGGACAGAAAAGCCAAATCATAATATTCAGACTAAAAGTGCAAAATAAATAAGGCATATTAGATACATTTACTTGAATTATTACGTACAATAATATACATTACTAGCGGGCAAGCCCGCCAGCTGAGCGGGCTGGGCCCGCTTGTTCGCCTAGATTCGAAAGTTGGACAGAACTACAAGTGTTTAAGATTTTCTATGTTGCAAACCCGCCCGCTTGTTCACCCGGACGCCCGCTTATTTCCCTTATGCATCCATAATGCTGCACATGCGGGAAATCACGAAAACACCCACGCGTTCGCCGGGATTCGAAAGCTGGGCAGAACTACCATAACTGCAATTATCTTAAGAATTTCATTTATATATATATTTATTATATTATTCATTTATATTAGTGATTGCAGGAATATTTTAAAGCATTAAGGACATATACAACAAAGACGTGTAAAAATAAGGGATACTAATAAAGCATAAAATATTTCATTTTTTTTCACTTGTTTCAAAAATTTTTTTGATAGAGATTTGTTTTAAAACTTTAGGTGCTCCAGAGTAAGATTTTTTTTTGTAAATTCTACAAGGTCACAATCTCTTGCTCTGTGACACAGCTCTGTTGTTCTAAATATTTTAGGTAGTTTTCATCATGTTCCGAACCCTCATTAAAAGATATTTTCACACTTCTATCAAATTCAGTACTCGTGTCGGAGTCGGAATCGTTTCCTTGCTGTGGCGAATTCAAAACAGAGCCAATGATTTCATCATCGGTTATCTCATATGCCGGCATTGGCTCATTTAAACACATCATCCATACTAAAAACCTCTTCTGGGCTAAGATTTTTTTCTGCCACTAACACAGAATCATTATTATTCGGTAATTATGATGTCATTATTGGATAAATATTTTTCTGCGGTATTTCATTCTCCATGGTGCGCTTCCTGGAACCTATAAATTCAATGTTTATATTTTGAGAGCCAATGCGGATTTCAGGAGTTGGCGGATTTTCGGTATTTAACTGTATTATGTTCTGAAATTTTGACTTAAAGGTTTTGACAAAAAATTCCATTTCCATTATATCACGTCTTTTACTTGAAAACTATGAGGAAAGTACTCTGTCAATGTTGTATTAAATTACTGTCCTGTCTACAGAAGATATTTGGCAGACAGTATGGAAACATGCTTCATAAGCTTAAATACTGATCTTAAACATATACTTCCAATAAACAACAAATTTTCCCAAAGTAAGGTAAAGAAATTTATGGAAATTCTTTCATTAAATACTTCGGAAGCGTTCTATAAATATAGAAACTACGTATTTGGATAGTCTTTTTAGAGCAGACATTTAAATTGGCTAAATATTTGTTACGCTTTACTTAGCAGTTCGCAATGTTTTTACATATTTAAAAATTTTGCGCTTCAAAATGCATAGCTTTCAGCGATGTAAGGAGATGATATATTCACGAACTTTTGTAAATTAAATACTGGTAATGAATGTACCATTTTGCCTTGCCAAATTGGGGGTCATTCATCGTTTAAAGTAAGCAACTTTATTCCATAGCATAATTCTCTAAATGTGCTTGAAGAGCATTAGACTTTAGCCAGTACTAAAGTTTTAGCAAAGTAAGTTCATTTTTGAATGTATTGTACTTAAGTAATTTTATGCAACTGAACAAAGCGTTTTGTATTTAATTCAATAAAATATAATAATAATTTATTGGTTAAAATTGGCGCCCCACGGACACTGCGCATTAAATAGTAGTTCACTTAAGAATATGGCTAAGAATTTAATGAAAATAGTATCGAATGTATTTAAAAAGTAAAACTTTTATCCATTTTTTGAAATATTACGTACATATTTCATATTTATTTGTATTTATGGAAATTTTGATCAATCGATTTTGTTCTCAATCTTTTTCTTTTTTTTTCTTTGAATTTTAAAAGTTCATTTTATAAGGTATTATTACTCCCGCCTTCTTCGCAGTGTAGTGATCAGCACGCTCAACGCGTAACCAAAGGTTCGTGGCTCGATTTCCGGCGAAGACGTTGCTCATTTTTCATGTCTCCTGCTTCGAAATAGCCTAATGTCTCTACACTGCAGCCCGAACTAAAAAAGGGGTGCATCATGATTCTCCCCCAGCGGGATTTGGCGATTGGATGCCTCCAAACCCCAGTCGCCCTTTAAAAGGGGAAATATATAAGGTATTTCTCCCGCCTTCTTCATGCCGTCGTGGTTTAGTAGTCAGCACGCTCGACGCGTAACCGAGAGGTCCGTGGTTCGATTCCAGGCGAAGGCATTGCTCATTTTTCTTGCCTCCTGCTTTACATGTCTTTACAACTTTTTTAAGCTTTTTAACTTGAAAGAGCTTATTTAGTTGTTAATTTTGCGAAGGATGCTAGAACTGATGGATGATAGGATGCTAAGAATTTTTTAAGTCTAAGGATGCTAGAATTTGGAATTTTTTTTATTATCTATTTCATATTTTATAAAACTTAAGCGAATTTTTGATGAACAAACTCAACGATTTAAAAGCGAGCAATGGCAACACTCTACGGGAAAAATAAAACCTTTTTATCTCCATCGCGCGGAAATGTGTATCGAAAATTCTAAAGATATGCTCATTTTAAATTATTTTGCTATATTGTTGTTGAACTGAATTTTATGGTTTAAAGTGCGAATAACATGATATTTAATAAATAAAGGTGACACACAAAACGGTAAAAAAACGCCCCTTTAGACGTCATATAAAATCTGAAACATTTCAATTTTTTTTTGTTTCAAATTCATTTCGCATCTCAAGTCATGAAAATTGATCAATTAATTTTGAAAGGGAGCTCCCTTTTCAATTTTCCGTTTAAAACTTATAAAATGTCTTAGAAGAATTTAAAAGTAATATAAAATTTAAAAACCATAAAATGTAGCGTGTATTCATCGATAAATTAAGTAAATGATATTAGCTATCGCCCTAACTAGATGCTAAATTTTGCATGGCAAATGTAAAAACATATAAAAATCGAGAAAAACCGAAGAATCATGTACATTTATTTCTATTAATATTTATTTTATTGCTGAAACAAATATAAGATATAACAATGTACATGGCGAGACTTTTAATGTTACCCTTTTCGAAGTAGAGCATTTATTGCACACTGCAATAAATTTGAAGTAAAACAACAATACGGTTAGATAACTCAGTATCTTGGATTCACTAGGCTTCACACATTAAAAACAACTTCTTCCAGATGTTCTTCTTGAAAAAAAAAAGGCGTCGCTGTCGTCTCCCCAATAAAATTACCACGAAGCGATGTACAGTATTTGTACGACATTTACGACATTCAAAAACTCTTCACAAACAGCACTTATAAGGCAGTTAATATCAGGTAGGATGTTATTCTAAACCCGAGCATCCAAATACCCCGTAAAAAGTTGGCAAATTAAACAAGGAAATTGATTTGAGAAACATTTCAAAAGTTGCAACTGCATCTTCTTTTATGAAGTCAAATTCTGATACCAAGAGGTGAATATATTTACTTGACTACTAAAGTGAGAAACCGCTGATAAAATGCTTCTCCGGATCAGTGAATGGCGCCGGAAAAAAAAGAAAAAAAGAAAAAGAAACAGCTTCGATAACATCTATTGTTAGAGAGCCAAGACAAGAGCTTTTGAATGTCGACACCGCCTCCACAGTTCTGCCGTGTTTCGAAAGAAAAATTTGTCTGTTTTAGATTTCCTAATGTTTGTTATTTAACTTTTCGAAAGACAGAGTAAATAGCAGAAATGAATGACAAAACTTCAGAGTCAAAACGCTGCACAAAGCGACAGGAACGAACTCGTACAGCATTTTTATTAGCTTCTTGTTTTCGGAACATATTTTTATTGTCAATTTGTTTTACAAGTTAACAGCTGTACAATAACAGGAACATGTTTGTACAGCGTTTTTATTAGTTTTTTACTTTCAGCATTTTTTTAAAATCAAGGTGAGTTAACTTCTATCAGGTGAATTACGAATTAGGAAACTGTGCTTGTTCATTCACTTATTCGGTGTATTACGCCATTAGCGCATGAATATCACATTACGTGTCCAAAAAATAAGCTCCGAATAAATTTATCTTACTTTATTTAGTGTAGTATGGTTTATAGTGTGGTACGGTTTCTTTTTACAAAGGAGGAAGTTAATTATCCGAGTAATAAATATATAAACATTTTTTTAAAACTTGGGATTAGTTTCATTACAGATCAGTTTAATATAAGCATTTCCTTCTCATAAAGCTATTCGATATCCTGCTGCTTCAGATATATCAGGAATGTGTCTTTAAAACCACATCTACACTCATGTCCCTAAATTAAGGATAATGCAAAGTCTGGCAAAGGAAGAGTTAGAACCAAAACAAATTTGACTTATTTGTAAAGCTTATTTATTACACAAAAGGTAAAGGGCAAAAAAAGATGCTACATCTTTGATATTATTAAAAAAAATTAGCGATTTTGTCTCCCTGCAGCAAATTATAAAAAAAAACCTATTTACAAAAAACCAATATTACATGGTATGATTGTTAATACATTGTATGTCTCTCAGACGATGCAGTACAGTCCGCACAACGCCTAGGCATGCTGAGTATCAAATGATCGATCTGATCTTGGGGGATATGACACCACTCAAAAAGCAATGCTCTCCGAAGTTCCGGTAGACATGTAAGGGTGACGGGCTGCAACTCGTCTGCCAAGCATATCCCACACGTGCTCTACTGGATTCGAGTACGGTGAGAATGCTGGCCAGTCCATACGGGTGATATCCTCCGATTGAAGGCATTCGCTCACGATGTTTGCATGGTGACGACGGGCGTTGTCATCCATAAACACAAATTGTGCGCCCATGGCGTCCCGAAACAAACGTACGGGTTGTTGCAGAATGACGTCCCGATAGATTTGGCTTGTCGTGGTTCCAATTTGAACATGCAGGTCAGTTCTGGGACCCAGAATATTTCCACCCCAAACGAGCACTCCTGCACCACCGTAACGGTGTCGTTCTACGATGTTTTCTCGGTGGTAAGGGGTACCTGGAGCTCTCCATATGAAAGTCCGGCGAGAATCAGACTGCAAGCTAAACCTGGACTCGTCGGAAGACATCACATAAGCCCACTGTTGCGGTGTCCACAATGCATGCTCTCTACTTCAGGCTAACCAGAGGCGACAATGAGTTGCAGTAAGTGGAACGCATCTGACAGGTCTACGAGCCTATAGACCCATCTGCCCTAAGCGTCTGTACACGGTCTGCCTCGAAATTGTCGTAGCAGTGGCTGAAGAGAGCTGACGAGACAGTTCTGAGGCTGTGCTCCGCCCGATTCATTTGGCAGTAACTGCCGAATACCGGTCCTCGTTCGGCGTTGTAACTCTGCGGCGACCTGTGCTGTGATGTCTACTGACATTACCATCATCTTGGAATCGCTGCCAAAGCCTGGAGATGACACTCTGGGCAATTCCAAGTTCGTCTGATAGTTCCAGTTGGGTTCGCCCACATTCCAGACGGCCGATCATTCTACCACGTAAAAAATCATCCGAATGCGTCCTTTGTGTCCTAACTATTCGGTTATTGCAGTGAAATGCTTATAAAGCGCCTGCGAACAATTTTACTTCTTTGCCCGTATTCCTTATATATCACTCTCTTACACTCTGGTCATTGTGATGTACCATCGGTGTCATCTGGTTACTTCCTGAAATTTGCATATGATTCTTGAAGATGTGTGTAGTGAGTTTACAGGTGATATATTTATTTTAGAGTTCGATTTCCGCGTGACTCCGAATTATCCTTAATTTATGGACATGAGTGTAAATGATGCGGTTTGAGAAATAAGGCGCCTAAAAAACAATGATACTTCAAACACCGTATGCGCACAATGCATATTAATGTAGCTTACAAATTTCAGTCGACTAAGTTGCTAAAGGTTAATACATTTTAATTATTTTCTTGAAAAATATTGCTGTAAATAAAATATGTACAAGTCACTATAAAATTAGTCTGAAATATTCGTAAGGTATTTTATATAACAGAAAGATTAATTAAATATTGAATAAAAAGCAGTGTTAATTTGCATTTTTAATCAATCAAATAATCGAAACAACGAAATGAGAGAAAAGAAGACAAAAATTCAATGAAATTTTTTAAGAAAGATACAATAAATTTATATGGTATCTTTTATAATTAAATATACAACTGAATTTCTCGTACTTCAAGTAGTTTAACGTTCAGTAGGATTACATGAATTTCACAATCTCAGTAGAATGCTTAGTATTCGCATTATTGTGTAAAACTATTTCAATGATACACATTTTATGTTATGAAACCGAATGGAACATTTTTGGCTTAGATGAAGAGTAAATAGGAAGAAATTCTTCAGGAGGTTCGCATATTTAATATTTCATGTAAAATATGTATCTTGAAAATGTTATTTAGATAAAATATGGTAGTTATCTCAATTTTTTGCTATGCACACGAGACGAAGCATTGCAAGATTTCAATAATTCTGTGTCCTTTTGCGCTATCAATGTATCTACACTGGCTAACAAAATATTAGCAATTGCCTATAATTAATCATGTTAGTTAAGAAAGGAAATGCTCAACATTTTTAGCCAGACATAACGAACACAGCAGGTAGTAGGTAATAAACACACAAATCTAATGAAACTTTCATTTTAATATGCCTTTTGCACAAAATATACAACGAAAACGTGCATTTGCATGTTAAAATATTATTGGCAAAGTTCTAATTGTGCAAACTTTGTTATGTTGAGGTCACATATTTAAAGTTGTAAGGTTTATCCTAATTTTATTAACAGATATTTAAAGTTTATGTATCTTTCCTATCTTTCTAGTTTCAGCTTATAGTGTCCTACCAGAATGTAATGTCAGAAACGCAGTTAAAGCAAATGTGTAAAGAGTAGTATTTACCGTATTTACGCGAATCTAATGCGCCTCGTTTTTGGCTAAATGTAGTATTCAAAATTGGGGTGCGCATTAGATTCGATGGCGCATTAGATTCAAGTGCAAAGTTCGTCGATGACGTCAGCAGTTCGCCCATGACGTCAAACAAATTTAAATCGTAACAATGGATTACTGTATTTCTCGACTACATTTACCGTTACATTAATCGTTGACACATTATTGCATACAGGATACAAACTGCAGAGTACGTAGTCACGAAATGGAGGACAAACAGAGAAGAATGTCATATGACGCTACTTTCAAACATAAAGTAATTTTTTATGCTGAAAAAAATGGCAATAGAAAGGCCGGGAGAGAGTTCAACGTAGCTGAGAGCAATGTTCGTTTGTGGCGGCAACAGAAATTGGCACTGTTTGCAACTAAATCTAGTAGAAAGAAATTCACTGGCCCTCGCAAAGGAAGACACCCTAAAATTGAGGAAAACGTTTGGGAATTTGTACGTGAAAGGAGGAAGAATGGACAACCTGTGACTAGTGACACCATAAGAAATAAAGCAAAAGAGGAGGCTGAAGTTCTTGGAATACCGATAGAAGAATTTACGGCTAGCCGTGGATGGGTGGATCGGTTTATGAAGCGGATGGGCTTATCTCTAAGACGCCGTACAGCAATATGCCAAAAAGCTTCCTGCATATTTTGAGGGAAAACTACTAACTTTTCAGCGGTATGTCATCACACTTCGGAAGGAAAAGAATTTTTCAATGGGGCAAATTGGCAATGCTGACGAGACGTCAATTTGGTTTGATATGCCTCGTAACTACACCATTACGGAGAAGGGGACTAAGGAAGTTATCATCAAAACTTCGGGATATGAAAAAGATGCGTAACAGTGATGCTGGCAATAACAGCAGACGGGTGCAAACTTCCCCCTTTCTCAATCTTCAAACGGAAAACATGCCCTTAAACCCCTAAAAATGAAAAGCTGTTCCCAGATGATGTCCTGATTCGAAACCAAGAGAAGGGGTGGATGACGGAATCATTAATGCTTGATTGGCTCCGAAATGTATGGGAATGCCGTCTCGGTGGGCTCTCCAATCCACCATCAATGCTTTGTCTGGACGCATTTCGTGGTCATCTCACCGACGACGTAAAAAAGAAGATGCACAGCCTAGGCAGTGATCTTGTTATCATTCCTGGAGGGATGACGTCTGTGTTACAACCCCTGGACGTTAATATAAATAAACCTTTTAAGGGGTACGTTCAAGCGGAGTACGAAAAATGGTTTTGCAAGCCAAACCGTGAATTGACCCCGACAGGAAAAATTAAGCGTGCTGCGCCGCACATTGTTGCACACTGGGTTTCTGCTGCCTGGAAAAGCATCGAAGCACCAATGATTGTGAAATCTTTCAAGAAATGCTGTATTTCAAATTCACTGAATGGCAGTGAAGATGACGTGCTTTGGAACGCCCAGGATGACGATGATGATGATGAGGGAAGAAGAAATGAATCTGCTTCTGACGAAGAGAGTTGCGAGGATTCCAGTGATGAAAACATTAGTGAATAAAGACGTTTACTATTAATCACTGATTGTAGAAACTGTTAGCTAGATAGAAATGTTACGATTTATTTCATGTTCATATTCTACGATAGGTCCCGATATACGGTAGTGGTAATTAACAGTGATTGTTTCACATAACAATAGCCCACTAATAGGTTAATTTTATGTTCTGCTACTTTATGTATAAATCCTTTGTTGTATAAAATATGGTACCTAAATTTAAATAAAATTATTTTACCATTGATTGATAGTTTATATACAAGTGATAAGTGACGGGAAGACGTGGGCACCATCCCTCTACCATTAGGATTAATCGGTGTAGCGCCACGTCCCCCATTATGTAGAGCAGACCATTGAGGCCTCATGGGTGGCTCGCACGAGGCGCCCAGACTCCCCTTCCACTAAGTAATTGAAAGATAAATTTCCTTCATGCCACCTGGGGGAAGACCCTAATCCAACGTGCCCGGGCCCAGTATTTATTATACATAAATACTTTACATGGCCGGGCAAGGGCAATTTCACATATGATTTGTTGATATACATTCTCTTTTAAATACTTGTGCTTTAACGTTTCTTGACATGTGGTGTGTACACATGAATACATGTATGCATTACATCAAACCTATTGTTGCATAAAATAAGATTGAATAAATTCGTCATACCATTGATAAAGTTTTAAAATGGGGATGCGCATTAGATTCGATGGCGCATTAGATTCGCGTTAATACGGTAAGTCGATGTTTCACCGACTTTGAGAGAGAGAGCCGAGTTTCTGACTAGCGTGGTGTGGTGTGTGGTAAATAAATATAGAGAACTTTAAAGAGTGTATTTATTCTATTGTGTTGTATGCGCTATCGACGAAGTAGATTTAATTCAAAATTCGTTAACTGTTAATTCAATATGTTTAAAGGAAATGCAGGAAAATTGCGCATAATTAGTATTCTGTATAAGGAAATCATGTGGTGTAGACATCAGATTTTTCTAAAAATGTTTCAATTGAATATTTGATTGGTATGTGACTTAATTTTTAGGATGATTCTTTGATGTTATTTCTTTATTTTGATTTATTATCTTCTGTTAGAGATGCAGTTAGAGAAAGCACCTAGCTTTGATAAGACATGTCGAAAATCACGTCTTAGGCTAAGATACCAGGGTATCGAAAGTTGTTTTCAAAGAGAGAAGGTGTGGTTATAGAATCGAACACGTCGACAAGAACTTTCTCCGACGCTTCAACGGCCTTGAAATGGTCTTGTTTAAACAGTCAGGAACTTAATGATGCAATTGTGAACCAAACCCTGCCAGGGTTAACCTTGCTCTCATCAGTAGAATACTTTCCTTATTCGAGAAAGCTGCCTTTTTCTATTGTATTTATACGTAACCCATTATAATCTTGCAATAACTGTTTAAGCAATCTACGTAAAAATTTTCATTTTGAAAAGAGTGCTCATCGAAATATTTAAAACAAAAGTATTTAGAGGTTTTCATGTTTTTCTGAAATAATTAGTCCAAAGGGGCTTTGTCTCTGAAGGACTATTGCTTTCGCTTTGCGATTTTGCGTCGCAAACATTAGAAGTCTGAATCACTTTTCAAACAGTTGCCACCAAATATTGCAGCTCTGTATTATATTTAAGGAAATTAAATAAAAAGAATCTGCATAAATGTAGGTGTATTGCTCCAAATGTGATGAAATGACGGTACCTAGAGCCATCCAATTTTGAATAACGTACGTTTGCACCCGAATAGTCGCATCTGGAAGCCCAAATTTGGAATTTGCTTTATTATCTATTTCATATTTTGTAAAACTTTAACGAATTTTTGACGAACAAGCTCAAACGATTTAAAAGCGAGCCATGGCAACGCTCTACAGGAAAAAAAAACTTTTTATCTCCAGCGCGCGGAATTGTGTATCGGAAATTCTAAAGATAGATTCATTTTAAAATTATTTTGCGATATTTCTCAAGAATTGAATTTAATGGCTTAAGTGCGAAGAATATGATATATAATAAATAAAGGCAACGCACAAAATGTTAAAAAAAGCACCTTTGGAGATAATTTAAAATCTGAAACCTTTCAGATTTTCTTTCTTTTTTTTTATAACTTTTTGATTTCTAAATTTAACTGTATGCGAGTAATTCGCCTGGCTTTTGGCATAGACTTCAAAGCTATGTCTTCGTAGGTATTAGATGCGAAGGGCTGTTTATGTATTTGTTGTTCAATTCTGTAAATGTAAGTTATGTAAGTTAATAGATAGAATGCAAATGTTTCATTTAAATAATCATAGACTTTCAAGTATCCGAAACTTCAACCGTGTTTGATTCGTACAATTGCAACAAGCATTCGTGCAACTGCATTCCTACAACAAGATATTTTGATCTTATTTGTAGCTATCAGAGAGCACCGTCGAAGGTTGTTTTTTATCATTACTACGTTCATACGACGATTTTACTTGCGACTTTCAAAAATCTGATATATTTATAATGTTCATTTGGGGTTTTACTTATTTCATTCAGTGTTCAATCGTTGAACCCCACAAACACTAATAAGCGAATAATCGCTTAAACGTGTGAATAGAGACGTAAGACTTACGAAGGGTTAGCTACCCTTTATTGCTCAGAATAAATACGATACAATCAGTTCCTAACTCGGAGTGTACAGCAAAGCCTCCAGTTGGGCTTGAACTTAAATGAAAAGAAATTAAACTTAACTAAAGCTAACTGAAAGATATAGCCGAAGCTATCAAGATTTTAAGTACACTCATGTCCGTAAATTAAGTATAATTCGGAGTCACGCGGAAATCGAACTGTAAAATAAATATATCACCTGTAAAATCACAACACACATCTTCAAGAGTCATATGCAAATTTCAGGAAGTAACCGGATGACACCGATGGTACGTCACAATGATCACAGTGTAAGAGAGTGATATATAAGGAATACAGGCAAAGAAGTAAAATTGTTCGCGGGCGCTTTATAAGCATTTCGGTGCAATAACCGAATAGTTAGGACACAAAGGATGCATTTGGATGATTTTTTACGCGGTAGAATGATCGGCCGTCTGGAATGTGGGCGTATATAACTGGAAGTATCAGACGAAATTGGAATTGCCCAGAGTGTCATCTCCAGGCTTTGGCAACGATTCCGAGATGATGGTAATGTGAGTAGACGTTACAGCGCAGGTCGCTCCGGAGTTACAACGCCGAACGAGAACCGGTATTTGGCAGTTACTGTCTAAAGTAACAGGCGGAGCACAGCCTCAGACCTGTGTCGTCGGCTCTCTTCGGCCACTGGTACGACAATTTCGAGGCAGACCGTGTGCAGACGCTTAGGGCAGATGGGTCTATAGGCTCGTAGACCTGTCAGATGCGTTACCCTTACTGCAACTCACTGTCGCCTGCGGTTAACCTGGAGTAGAGAGCATGCATTGTGGACACCGCAACAGAGGGCTTGTGTGATGTTTTCCGACGAGTCCAGGTTTAGCTTAGAGTCTGATTCTCGCCGGACTTTCATATGGAGAGCTCCAGGTACCCGTTACCACCAAGAAAACATCATTGAACGACACCGTTACGGAGGTGCAGGAGTGCTCGTTTGGGGTGGAATTATTCTGGGTTCCAGAACTAACCTGTATGTTCAAATTGGAACCATGACAAGCCAAATCTATCCGGACGTCATTCTGGAACAACATGTACGATTGTTTCGGGGCGCCATGGGGGCACAATTTGTGTTTATGGATGAGAACGCCCGTCCTCACCGTACAAACATCATAAGCGAATGCCTTCAATCGGAGAACATCACCCGTATGGACCGGCCAGCATTCTCACCGGACCCGAATCGAGTAGAGCACGTGTGGGAAATGCTTGGCCGACGAGTCAGCATGCCTAGGCGTTGTATGGACTGTATTGCATCGTCTGAGAGCCATAAAATGTATTAACAATCATAGCGACCATGTAATATTGGTTTTTTGTAAATAGGTTTTTTTTCTGTAATTTGCTCCAGGGAGAAAAAATCGCTAATTTTTTTAACAATATCAAACATATAGCATTATTTTTTGCTCTTTAACTTTTATTCAAATAAGCTTTACAAATAAGTCAAATGTGTTTTGCTTCTAACTCTTCCTTTGCCTGATTTTGCATTATCCTTAATTTATGGACATGGGTGTAGTTGGCTCCTAAATCTTAATTAAGTCAGCGAATCCAAACAAGGCCTAAAGTACGGCCGAGCGTAGCAATAGCTTAGAGAGACGTAGCCAAAAGGCAAACGCGCGCTGGTCAGAAATTCAGGCTCCTTCGCGAAGTCGGTGAAACATCGGCTTAAATACCACTCTTTACTCATTTGCATTCACTGCGTTTCTGAAATGACATTCTGATAGGAAATTATAAGCTGAAACTGTAAATAATAGAAAAGATGCATAAACATAAAATAACTGTTAATAAAATTAGGATAAACCTTACATCCTGTAGCTGCGTGCAGATTTGGTAAGGAGACCATGATAACATGATAATAGGCCAAAAAATCTAAATCTGTATTTGAGGAACCACCGCTTTAGCCGATGGCTGAATATTCGCTAACAATACAATGTGTATTAAAGCGGCGTTATGTAATGCAGTTAAGTAAATCTAAATTAAAGGAATTTTAAGAATGCCAAAAACAAAAGTTGTTTAGAAAATTCTACCTTTACCGTACTCTGTTCAGTACTAAAACCGGCATTGTTCCTCAGTTTTTTAATGCGAGTAATTCGTGACACATAAACGAGGTAAACTCATATGAATGAGATGGCATAATTACGCATAGGTAAACATTCTTCGATGAATAGAAAGGTGCCTATCGCAAGCACTTCGACAAGAATAACGGGAATGAAAACTGCTCGTGAGACAACGCAGCAATAATAGTTGTGGCAAAGAAAGTGACCGAAAAACTTCAAAATTTTAAAGCTGTATTAAAATAAAATTCAAAACAAAACGTGCCAAATAATAGCATTTCAGAAATCTTTCTTTTAACTTGTCAGAAATTTCAAATATTAGTTTGATTATTATACTAATAATCTATTTATTGATTGACATAAAGACAAGAGTTGAAGTGGAAAGGAATTTGACACATCGATTCAACTGTCTAAATAAAGTACTCATTTATAAATGTGTTTCAGTTCACGTATTGCCTTATTCGGGCCGCATACCTATTTAAAAATAAAAACAATAATAAAAAAAAACGTAATTAGTACAATATCATTTTTATTAATTCGGAATATAAGGGCGAATGGTTTTGTAATTCTTTAGAGCGATATTTTTATTCGTTATTACAGAGGCTGTTCTCACATTTTTTACACGATGTATATTGTATTCACAAAACTAAATTACATAAAATTCTTGTGTTTTAAATGTTCTATTTGACATCCCTTATTCTGAACTATCTTTCGACACCGCAATTTCCAGGATAATAATGCCTTTCGAAGTGTCAGAAGAGGTATTCTATCCCATTCCTCCCGAACAGATTTCCAGAGTCCCGTTAGGGTTTTGGGACAACGTTTGGATAATGCAGTTTTTAAAAGTCCGAAAGCACAAAACTCCATAGGTGCACAAAACTCCATCGGGAGATTGAGTAGGGATATCGGTGAAGGGTATGCCCTGGATACCAGATTTTTGTTCCATTTCTTTTAGGAAATTTACGGTGGATTTTGATCTGTGACTGCTAGCTTTGTATTGGTGGAGTCTCACAGATGGATGGCACTGTGGGTAAAGCGATTGTATTTCATTCAGAGAAATGGGCGATAAAATAGGTTCCTGATAGTATTTGGAGTTAATCTCGACATTTTTTTGCACTCTCTTTATTTTTGACTTGCCGTTATAAGAAAAACCAGCAACCATCGTGAATCCCTTAGAAAAACTTTCTGTCGATTCTTTGAACTATGTACTTAAATTTTTTTGTCCCCTTTTATGATAATAAGTGGCTCTTTTTTTGTTACAATCGTTTAAATGCACCCATGCTTCATCTATTGAGACAATTGTTTTCCATTTTTCTTTGGATAAGTGTTTCTCATATAGAATTCTGCAGCGTGTCCTTCGTGGAGCGATACGCTTTGGAAGAAGACGATGCACATTGCGTTTTTTCGCTTTCTTAAGATTTAAATCTACGTTTATCATTTTGTTTACAGTGGACACCGAGCAGCATTTGAATGATTTTGCGACTGTCCTTTGACTAGGGGGATTTTCTTTTAACATTAAACGACGTACCTTTGCAATAGTCGAAGATGTCCTTTTTTTCCTTGGATACTTGTTTGGAATTTTTGTGCCACTCGAGGCCCCAATTGGACGTTTTGTTCCTTTCTCATTGATGATAATGTGCGAAAAGCCTTTGTAATTTTTATGGGCTTAGATCATATATTCTTTGAAAGGGTCTTTCGACTTTAAGGAACAAGAGTATTGCTTCGATCTAGCAAATTATGCTACTAAAAGTAATGTAAACAGGTAATTTAAATGTAAGTATATTTATTAATTGTGTAATTAATTTACATTTTCATTCATCATAGATTAATGACTAAAAATAAAAGCCTTCAAAGAAGTGGAAAATTAATAGAAATGATTTAATTATAGAACCTTTATTAGTATTCCATAATTATGCAATTTGTTTTTATTTATTAGCCCTAAAGCTCTCGAATTATTATTCGTAAATGGAATTTTACATCGGTTCACTATAAACAGCAAATCGCTCTTCAAATTATTGCCACCAAATATTACCGACCTATGTTATATTTAAAGAAACTAAATGAGAAAGAATCTGCATGTATGTACGTTCCTGGCATTGCGAACAAGCGTCGGTACCTAGAGCCATCAAATTTTGAATGACATAGTCCTTCCTCCCGACCAGTGCACCCGGAAGTCCGAATTTTGAATTTCGAATTTGTTTTATTGTTCTTTTCCTATTTTTTAAGAACTTTAATGAATCTTCGGTCAACAACGATGTGAAAGCGAGCAGTGGCAATACTGTTCGAAATGAAACATTTTTATCTCCAGCTCCAGCTCGAGAAGCTGTTGCTATTCAGAAAAATGTAAGATATTTATTTTTTAGTTTCAACTAACAAACTCAGCTCTATGAAGGCAATGTGTTGTGGCAGCAGGAAATAAAATTATTCTAGCTTCCACTCGCCAACGTGTTGCCATTCAATAAAATCAAAGGTATTTTCAAATTAAATCTGGAGTTACTGATTAAAAAACTAAAAAGTTTAATAGCAATAAATACAGTTCTTAAGAATACTATTTTCTACAGTTTAATTTATTATTTTAATTTTTTTTAAATGTGATTGATTTATATTACCATGTATTAAAGTCATGAAATGTCTAACTATTGTAGCAATATTCAATATTGCTACGAAATGTCCAGGCGCGGTGGGATAGCTTCCCCGCAAAGCAGGTTAAGGGTTGCCAGAAAATGGCAAAGGAAGGCAGGGTTGCCACATATGGCGATCAAATTGGCGATATGCTATAGACGCATGGAGAAAATTCTGGAACGAATTCTTACTGGTTTAGCCCAGAATGTTCTCGAACACAAGCCAAAAGCTATATAAACCCTGCTCGTACGCGCAGAGTGGAATCAGTGCGAATTTAGTGCCTAGTCTACCGAGTTGATAGTTAGTCAGCGAGTGTCTCGTAGTCTAGTGTCGAGTGTATCGAGAGAATCTCTTAGTGTATCGCGAGCTAGTGCACCTTCGAGATTTACCTTAGAGTGTTGAGCTCCAGGAACGACTGAACCGAGTCGGGAGCTGTACTCCAATGTATCGTCGAGTGCATCGCGAGCTGTAGCGTGGAGAATCTCGAGAGTACGCAGAGTTCCGAGAAGAGTCGGGAGCTGTACTCTGGTGCTTTGCCGTAAAGCTGTCTTCAGTGTTATAGCCTTATAGCCTGAACGCTGTGTCACTGATTGTTTCCAGGTGATTATGGTTGTTCTTCGACGACTGTAAACGAAATTTTGAAGCTGTCTCGGAAAATACTGGCCAATAAAGTGTGTTTTGATACTTCATCAAGTGCCGTCGTCGTTATTCTCTCCAAATCCACGAACCCTTTAACAAACTTACTTAAGAAGAAGAAGAAAAAAAAAGTAACAATGTTTTTATTAAATTATAATATTTAGATTCATTAAAATCATTAAATATTTTTCTTTTTTATGATAACTTTTTTAGGCCAGTTTTTTAAAGAAATAATATAGCGATGGCAATCTCTAACACTCTATTGGGAATTCCAAAGATAACTATTTTTATTTTCCTGTCGAATTAAATTTTATGTGACGTAAAGTGCGAAGAATGTGATACTTACGAAATAAAATTAACGCATTGAAAGTTAATTAAAAAAATTTAAAAAATTTTGTAAATCGTCTCAGAAAGACAACATTTAACACTGCATCGAGGAATGTGAAGAAAAAAAAAGATGATTAATAATAGAGCTAAAAATACATAAAATAAAATAAAAAAGAAATGTTAGCTGGAGCGAATGCAGCAGAAAAAAATCTTAGCAGGGGCGTCGAACGGCGACTCGACGAGAGTTTAAAAAACCTTAACAAACCCTTTTAAGCAACCGCTAAAGTCTGAAACCTTTCAATTTTTTTTCATTAATTACTATTTTTTTTCATAAATACGAAGGAATAATTTCCCTGCGAATGATATTAATAGGAAATAAAAATTAAAAGAAATCGTAAATTATGTAAGGCTGTGAATATAAAATTATTTTAATTGACTGTCAAATCGCAAAATCGTTTCAATTTGCACATTTCGTGTTCTGGTGAAATAGAAAAGTTGCAAACTGAATAAGTATGTGTTGTAAATCGTTGCTCAATAATTATTCAGCTACGGAATCTTACGATGAAGTAAAAATTTTTGTATAGTCTTGCTAGCATTTGCGATTATCGGTGTTGAGGCAATCCGCGCCATCCGCTGGCTGAACTACGGAGCCTAGGTGATGAAACAAAAATTTCAATATATGCTGAACATGCGTTGTGGCGGAGCAATATTTATTTTGTATTTTCTCTTTTTATTTGGTAGTGATGATGGATGTTTCCATTGCATATTCGTGCCTTTCGACACGGGGCTACAAAGGCTGTACACTGCGCCCCCCCCAAAAAAAACTGAAAGGTTTCAGATTTTAAATTACGTCCAAAAGGGCGTTTTTTAAACATTTTGTATGTTACCTTTATTTATTGAATATCATGTTCTTCGCATTTAAACCATAAAATTCAGTTCAAGAACAATATCGCAAAATCATTTTAAACCGAGCCTATCTTTAGAATTTCCTACACACCACGCGCTGCAGATAAAAATGTTTTTTTCCGTACAACGTTTCCATGGCCCGCTTCGAAATCCTCGAATTTGTTCATCAAAAATTCGTTAAAGTTTTACAAAATATGAAATCGTTCATAAAACAAATTCCAAATTTCAAATTTCGGCTTCCAGATGCCTATATTCGCGTCAGGATGGCGACATTCAAAATTCGATGGCTCTAGGTACCGTCGTTTTATTACAATGCGAGAAACATACATACTTTTATGCAGATTCTTCATTATTTAATTTCTTTAAATATAATACAGGGCTGCCATATTTTGTGGCAACAGTTTGAAAAGTGATACAGACTTTTAATGTTTCCGACGCAAAATTGCAAAACGAAAACAATAGTCCTTCAGGGACAAAGCCCCTTTGGACTAAAAAAAAAAAGACAGTTCTGTATCTCCCGTTCTACTGGGCCGATTGACGAAATTCAAATTGCGTTTTCCATGTCTCGGAAGTGCGACTTAGGCTATATATTAGATTTATATATAGCATTGCTCAAATATAGGTATTTTGACACAAAGTCGGCCTTTTTTGAAATGACATGCCAACCTAAGTAAGGTTTTCGTTTTTCTTAATTTTGAGCTTATAAGGCATTTTCTCCCTCCTTCCTTCATTACGCTTAGCACACTGGCCGCGTATTCGAGAGATTCAGGTTCGATTCCCGGCGAGAGCATTGTACATTTTTCACGTCTTCTGCTTCCTAAATAATTGAATGACTCTACAAGCTTTTTATTATTATTTTGGTAGAATGGAAAATTTTATTTTATATCAGGCTTAGCATCAAGCAAAAATTTCTTAGAAATTTCAGTTTGGTGGAATGGATTTAAACTCATGTAAGGCAAATACGATCCAGTTTCCCTTAAGAAGTCTTCCTCGAAGGCATCTCTCCCTTTAGGCAAACAGATCTCGTGTGCTTTAATGCAAAGATATTGAAGAAAGAATAAGTTTTCCTTCTAAATGAGACATTACCCTGTTCTTTGTCAAAGGCTGATGTGCATTATTATTTTAAAAAAAATCTGAAAGGTTTCAGATTTTAAATTACGATCAAAGAGGCGCTTTTTTAGCGCTTTGTGTGTTACCTTTATTTATTAAATATCATGTTCTTCGCACTTAAACCACAAAGCTCAGTTCAACAGCAATAACGAAAAATAATTTTAAAATGAGCGTATCTTCAGAATTTCTGATACTGTGTTCCGCGCCCTTTAGATAAAAAGTTTTTTCTTTTTTTTCCCGTAGAGTGTTGTCACTGGTCGCTTTTAAATCGTTGAGTTGGTTCATCAAAAATTCGTTTAAGTTTTACAAACTACGAAATAGATAATAAAACCAATTCCCAACTTCGGGCTTCCAAAGGCGCATAATCGGGTGGAAACGTAGGTTAACCAAAATTGGATGGCTCTAGGTACCGTTGTTTTATTGCATTTGTAGAAATATACACACATTTATGCAGATTCTTCATTATTTAATTTCTTTAAATAAAATACAGCGCTGCAAGATTTGGTGGCAACAATTTGAAAAGTGATACAGCCGTTTATAGTGATTCAACGCAAAATCGCAAAACGAAAACAATAGTTCTTCAGGGACAAAACCCCTTTGGACTAAAAAAAAACCGGGAAATTTTACCATTTTTCAAAAATCCCTCGCGAAGTTTCACAAATTCTGCTAATAAAATATACCGATTACTCAAACAACTAAACATTTTAATCGAAATATTCAAATATCCTATTCCCTTTACGTGTAGAGAACATCGAGGCGCAGGCATTGCATTTGCCTCTACGAATTTTCTTTCGTGCAGTTCCTTTAGTTCGGCACAAGATTGCGCTGGAAAGTTTCGATTCGTTTTCGTACGCTTATTTTTGTTCGATTTATAGGAATTTAACAGTTAATTTTAGATTAACAGTTTTTTTCTGACAGTGGGAATTAATTGTACTTCTGTGCTTCGAGTGAATTTAGATTTTACATACGTTTCCCGCGAGTAAACTTAAAAATGCTGATTAAAATTTTGCTAAAAATTGACTAAGGGTTTTTCTATGAATAATTAAAATTATTCGAAACAAAGCAGTACCTCAAACATCAGTGTAAATAGGAAACTCAAATTATACAAATTTAAATATATTTGGCGATTGCGCATGCCACATTCCTCTATTCCCTGCCGTGCGCCATGGACAATGTTCTCGGAGATGAAATGGTTAAAGCGCAATGGACATGACCATTCCTTTACCACTGAGCAAGTATTCGCTTACTGGAGAAAAAACTGGAGCTTACTGGAGAAACTGTGCTTTGCGACACAACGCTATTTCGGAGAATTTACAAAATTTTAAAATCCTGCCACATTTCCTCAGAGAGCTCTGGAAAGATAAATATATTAAATATGGATATTAAAAACTCCATATTTAATAATGTTTTTATTATTTACAGACTATTAACAGCTAATCTTTTATTATTAGTTACTTATCGACGAGAATATGTATATAAAATGCAAAGTAAGTTTTAAATAACACGCTTAAAATTTATTACATATTCAATTCGGAATAAGCATTTGCTAAACTACAGAGGCTGTTCGCACATTTTTTAAACGATGTATATTGTATTCACAAAACTAAATTACATAAAATTCTTGCGCTTTAAATGTTCTGTTTGACATCCCTTATTCTGAACTATCTTTCGACACCGCAGTTTCCAGGATAATAATGCCTTTTGAAGTGTCAGAAGAGGTATTCTGTCCCATTCCTCCCGAACAGCTTTGCAAAGTCCTGTTAAGGTTTTGGGACAACGTTTGGATAATGCAGTTTTTAAAAGTTCGAAAGCACAAAAATCCATACGTGATGAATCGGGAGATTTAGTAGGCATATCGGTGAAGGGTTATGGCCTTGAAAACAGTTTCTTGTTCCATTTCTTTTAGGAAATTTACGGTAGATTTTGATGTGTGACTGCTAGCTTTGTCCCGATGGAGTCTCACGGATGGATGGCACTGCGGGTAAAGCGATGGTATTTCATTCAGAAAAATGGGCGATAAAATATGTTCCTGATGATATTTGGAGTTAATCTTGACATTTTTTTTTGCACTCTTTTTATTTTAACTTGCCGTTATAAGAAAAACCAGCAACTATCAGGAATCCCCTAGAAACACTTTCGTTCGATTCTTTGAACCATGTACTTAAATTTTTTCTCCCCTTTTATGATAATAAATGACTCTTCTTTGTTACAATCATTTAAATACACCCCATCTATCGTGTCAATTGTTTTCCATTTTTCTTTGGATAAGTGTTTCTCGTATAGAATTCTGCAGCGTGTCCTTCGTCGAGCGATATGCTTCGGAAGAAGACGACGCGCATTGCGTTTTTTCGGTTTCTTAAGATTTAAATCGACGTTTATCATTTTGTTTAGGTGGACACCGAGCATTTTAATGATTTTGCAACTGTCCTTTGACTAGGGGGATTTTCTTTTAACATTAAACAACGTACCTTCGCAATAGTCGAAGATGTCTGTTTTTTCCTCGGATACTTGTTTGGAATTTTTGTCCCACTCGAGGCTCCAACTGGATGTTTTTTCCTTTCTTGTTGATGATATTACCTATCGACTCTTTAGATATCATCAAACCGTAACTCTCACATGGTTTTCGGATAACGGAGTATGCATATTTCTCTTCGGAAAGAGCGTCAATGTAGCCTTCGAACGACTGCTTTGTTAAATTCGCCATTTTGAATAAAAACAAAACTTTCAAGTCACAGACGATAACTTTGACTTTTAGAAACATAGTACAATTGCAATTACTTCTTTTGCAGCAAACGAGTTTTTATTACCGCTTACCGAAATCGTCTAAAAAATGTGCGAACAGCCTCTTTAAATACCAGAAGCTCAGTAGGAAACTGCAAGGAAAAGAGGTCAAACATGCCAGAGCCAAAAATGAAGTAAGAAATTTACGTCTTTTGTTGCATCGTCAGTGCGAAGGACTTTACCTGCGAAATGTGTTTACTAGTTTTTGTGCGCTTGTTGGTGTATGCTTTAAAACAATTATTTAAAACAATTATTATAGTTAATTATTATAGTATTTAAAACAATTATTATAGTTATACATAGGACGGAACAAAATGTAGACAAATGTTCGCCAAGTTTGGCAATTTCTAGCTAAATTTGGAGACAAATTTAGTTGCTCAAATCGTTGCCACCTTGGCAATGTTTCGCTAATTTAGGGAGATAGCCATTTACTCAATGTTAAATAGACTTGCCCCTTTATTCTTATTTTTCCGGCATAAGATCTTTTCTTTCACGCAGTTCCTATTGCATTATACAAAAAAAGTTACAATTTCACAGAAATTATTTACATATTTAAACTTTGCATCAGTATGTTTCTTCAAGATAATAAATAGTCTGTAAAATTTCGTTTTGATCAAAGGCTTATTTGCGGATATCTTTTAAATGTGGTGTCTATAAACTTAGCGAATTTTTGGTTTTTGTTTGGTACTGAACGTTTGAGGGAACTGGTGATTCATTTATTATGCCTTAGTTATTATAGGATAACTTCTTATGTATGAGTTATTGAATTTCCAGTAATAAAGTTTAATGGTTTGTTAAACTATTTCTAGTTTTGAAGATATGATTGTGCGATTTTTGGGTTTTCAGATAACTACATTCTGGAGATTTTGATTAGATATAGCCAATGCGGATGCGAAAGAAGGTGAAGTTTTTGAAAAAAATTTAGCTTACTTCGAAAATATTAAAATTAATCAGTTTAGAGATCAATAACAAGACTTAAGATTTAAGTATTTTCTATAACTAGAGCACCTCCTATAAGACAGAAGTTTTAGTTCGTCCGTTACAGTCAAATTTAGGTTCAAAATTAGGTTAAAAATCTAACGAAAAGTTGATTTATTATATTTAATTTCCCAACAGTGGTTATGTCACGTAAAAATCCTCTCTCAAAAATAATTATAACCGAAAGATAATCTCTCTTTTGATGTGATTCATTTAAAAGCTGCTTTTTATATAAAAATTGGATGGAAAATGATTTTTCAGTAAGAAATGGATAATGAAAACGTAATGTTTTCCAAAACATGTTAAAAAAATAGAACTCCTTAGCATTTCTTAATAATAATAGTAATAATAGCAATAATAATAAACGAGTCTTCCAGTTCAGTACTGGGAAGTTTTGAAAACAGATGGCGCTAATGTAGTTTATTCTGTAGCGCTGTGTTTAAAATTTTTATATTACAAGAGAGTATCACTTGGATGTTTGGCGTAAGCGGCTGGGTAAGATATTCGTGTAATATGTGTTTTAATTTCTGAACTGTTCTTTGTTTTAGTTCGAATAGCTGTGCTTTTCACTCATTATTATCACAGTTTTCTAATTAAAACACTTTCTGAAATGTTTTAAGTCAGAGCTTAAGTAAAAGTTTTCTTAAGATCTGTGAAAATGAAGAATGTTTTCGCTAGAAATCTAATTTTTTAAATATTATTATTTTGGTAATTTGTTTAGTGAATATAGTTATGCATATTTTCGCGCATTTTAATATTATCAGTATATTTTTATTTTTATACTTTTGTGTTATTCTCACTTAAACTGAAAAGATAAATATTGTTACGGATTTCGTATTTATTTAGAATTGTAATTAAAATTGTTTTATTTTCCCGTGAAAAGCAGACGATTTTTGAACAGAAAGCTACGTCGGAAAAGTAAAAATAAAAGAGTTCGTGCATTTAATATTAAACAAATAAATATCTTGTAATTGTTGTTGCCATCCACAAAAATCGAGAAAATAAGTTTTACTATAATGTTCCAGCGAATAATTAAAAAGCTTATAAAAGCCGAATTAAAACACTTCACCTCAGTTGTAGCTGTTTTAAGCGAACTGCTTTTGTTTACTTAATGCTGCGATTGATTGTAACGAATTCGCTGTGAGATTGGGTAACTTTATTTCTTTTGAATTGAATTCTGTTTGAGATTCTTTTGAGATATTGTGATATTGTACCAATATCTCTGAGGAAATATTTCAGCATTTTGTTTTATTTCTCGTGAAAAGAATAAATTTCATTAACTTTTTAACGACTTGTGCATTCAATCCATTAAGAACCCGTACGCACGCAACAAGATCAACAAAATATAAAATGAATTTTCTTTTCGAGACGTCTATATCTTGTCGAAAGTTAGTACATTTAATTACGGGAATAACTGCTTTAATTGTTCTTAATTTTGTTCTTATGTACTTGTTATAACTTGATCACACTGTTTCTTATTATAGCACCATCTTAATTAATTCTGTATTAGATTTAAGTCATTTGCATTATTTTTTGCTTTTATTTATAAGATACACATTAATAGATTACATGTATAAAAGTAAAATGAATCCACTTAGAATACTCAAGCTCTAGAATATTTTGAGTTTTCTTCAGAGGTAATCTCCTGAGAGAGGAAGGTTCACTACCGATACTTCTGATTCTAAAAAATATGGTGACTTTTAGAAGCAATTTTCTTATAGAGGTGATTTTAGTATCGTTAAGAAATAAGGAAGAACTTGTACGTATGTACAGTGCCTCACAAAAGTGATAGGACACTTGTGCTTTACAAAAGGAAACTGTGGTAAAATAAATTTAAAAAACATGTAAAAATTTTTTGTGGGTGTGTTTCATACTTAAATTTAGTAACAATTATTACATAACATACATTTGCTCAAAATGTTAAAATATTAATTTAATAAAATTACAATTGTTTAGAACGGAGCAAAAAATGGCTCACATAAGTGATGGGACACTTACTTTTCCACCAAATATTTATCCAAAAGTTTTACTTTTTAAAGGTTTTAATATTTTATTGGATTTCCTTTTACTTTTAAAACATGATTTAATCTTCTTGGAACGGATTCGAATAATATTTTTGTGATTTCTGGAGTGATTTTACCCCATTCTTCTTGAAGCACCGATTTTAATTGTTGTTTTGAAGAAATGGTGTGTTTGCGAATTCTTGATTCCAATTCTTGCCAAATATTCTCTATGGGATTTAAGTCTGGAGATTGTGGTGGTGTTTTTATTATTTCCGGACAGTAATACAGCAGCCAGAGTCTAAAGTTCAAGGCAGTGTGTTTGGGGTCACTGTCCTGGTAGAATTTAAAATCGTTATGAAGGTTCAATTTTCGTGCTGAAGATTTCAAATTTTGATTTAATATGACACTATACTTTTACTGATCCATTATACTGTCAATAAAAACAAGATTACCAACTCCAGCGGACTCCTCCTCCACCAGGTTTTACTGCTGGCACCAAATTCTGTTTGCGAAATTTTTCCCTGGGTTTTCTCCACACCAAGATTCTACCGTCAGAACCAAATATATTAAATTTACTCTCATCAGCAAGTATAACTTCATTCTAGTAATCACAATTCTTATTTATTCTTATCTTTCGCGAAAGCCAGTCTGAGTTTTCTATTTCTTTCATTTACGAAGAATTTTTTCTTGGCTGCTCTACCGTGATATACAGTAGATCGAATTACTCTTCTAATAGTCTCAGGATTAAAAATTACTCCATATGATGCTTGTAAATCAGCAACAACTTTAGGAGCACTCATTCTTGGATTTTTTTAAATATTTTGAACAATAATTCGCTTTATTCCATCGGATAGCTTTGATGGTCGGCCAGGTCTTCTTTTATCCTGAATCATATGCTTCTTTTTATATCGTTTAATGATATTGAAAACTGTTGAATGACTCAAGTTAACTGTTTCAGCAGTTTCTCTAATAGATTTTCCACTTTCAATATGCAAATTAATAACTAATTTTCGAATTTCAGGCAAAGTTTCTTTTCGTTTAGCATTCATGGCAAAAAACACAAAAATTCCAAAACAAACTGGAAAGAAATAATGCAGACGATTTTATAAATTATTGCCAATTGCTTTTGAGTAAAAATAAAACCCCCCAAAAATATGTTTAGACGATTTTTGTTGCATAGTCTAATGGTGTCTCATCACTTATGCGAGCCATTTTTTGCTCCGTTCTAAACAATTGTATTTTTATTAAATTAATATTTTAATATTTTGAGAAAATGTATGTTGTGTAATAATTGTTACTAAATTTAAGTATGAAACACACCCACAAAAAATTTGTACATTTTTTAAAATTTATTTTATTACGGTTTCCTTTTGTAAAGCAGAAGTGTCCCATCACTTTTGTGAGACACTGTATGTTTATTATAATGGGGAAACCTACGTCCACCAAATTTTGAACACACTTCTTCCACCCGAATGTATGTACCACGAAACACAAATTTTGAGTTTCGAATTTTTTATCTATTTCATATTTTCTGCAAATTTAATAACGTTTTGATTTATAAACTCAACGATTCAGAAGTAATTTGTCGCCCCTCAACAAAGCGTAAAATATTTATCTTTCGAATTTAATTGATAAACTCAGCGATTTAAAAGAAATATGCTGCCTTTGTCAGAAATAGTACACTTATTTTCTTCGCATTAGTGTGCTGCAATTAGATAGAGGGTAATTTTTCTTTCAAATTATTTTTGTCCGTAACCGATTAACAAACTAAATGATTTAAAGGTTAGGTTAGGTTATTCAATTATGGCAAAGCACACGAGGGCTATCTGTCTAAAGGGAGGGATGCTTTCGTGGAGGACTTTCTAAGGGAAATTGGCACGTATACACTTGACACATGGGAAAAATCACGAAAACGCCCATGCAGCCAGCCCGTTCGCGGGATTCGAACCTCGGACCGAACTACCAGTGTTCAGCTTCTTTACCGCTCGGCCGCTGGTGGGCTCTAAGTGATTTAAAAGTAATAAACGCAGTTCTTCATCCCTATGCTAATTGGATCCCTGAAATCACCGGAAATCATTATACATTTTTTCATTTTTATAACAACTATTTTAAGCGGCTAGTAGGTCATAAAATGAAAGTCTGTTCTTACAGTTGTTGCTAAAGGCAAAACGTCGCAGATTTCCCTCATGGTCAAGGGCATATCGAGTGCTATTCTTTGGTTACTCTCAAAGACAAATATTGATAAGAAATTTACAGCAAGGAAATGTCTTCACTGAATTTTATTTATCTCAACTTATATCTGTATTCCTCGAATTTCTGTGTTGTTTTAATCAACTCTCCACCTGTTTTCATATAACTGGTCAAAGACGATATATAACATTGAGACTGTCGACTTCCTGGAAGAATTGCATTTTCTCAGAACGTATTTTTATTATTACTTGTATGTTTTTTCATTGGAAGCAGCATATCATCTTCACATTTATTGATTCAGGCACTCTATGCAGTTCTAGATCTGAAATGGGAAATAGTTACAGAATAGAATCCAAAGAAAATTTTAAATAAAATTTCATGGTTTAGTGACTCTTTTTACTTCCTTGTACGAAGTATTATAACCGCGAAAAATTTCGGGTATCATATTTCAAAGAAAATATCTATTTTGACCGCTATCGAATGCAATTTAACGATGTTTTTGAGTGACATCCGTACGTAAGGACAAAATAAAGGCCTCTTTTTCTACCAAAAAATTATCAAATTAAATTAAAATGGATTCGGAAGAGATTTTTTCGTGGCGTCTGTGCGTACGTACGTATGTATGTCGCATAACTCAAAAAAGAGTAGTCTCACAACGTTGAAATTTTGTATATAGGACTGCTATAGCATGTAGATGTGCACCTCCTATTTTGTTTGCAATCGGCAGCACCAAACGTATATAAATATATGTATATACATATCTGCTCTGTTACTCAGCTCAGCGAGTTCAGTTTTTTTTAATTTTTACATGTTGGTAAATTGTGCAGGTTTTGGTTTAAAAATGATTGAATTATTTGTTCTTATCTTCCGGTTAAGGTTTTTATGCCTTTAGTAAATCTGCATGTAAGATTTGTAAGATTATCAACAATTTAAAAGTTCTTTAAGTGCGGTTAAGTCTAATCATTTTTCTCATGGCGGCCATATTTGTTCACATCTGAAACTTTATAGAATCGTGTAATACTGCATTTGTTGCCAATCAAGAGAAAGTGATTGATTGAACAACAAAGATAATGCCTTCTTTTATTATTGCGAATTAAACCATGCTTAATTCATTCTGGAATTTATTCGAGGAAATAAGTGTTTAAAATTTACTTCGTAATATTTAGTATAGATATTTTGAGATTTTAATGTATTTTTGCTTTGTCGCGAAGTGAGAACTGAATTAATTGAATGAGAAATACTGATTCGTTTGTGAAAATCTGTTTCTTTTTTTTGTTTTGTTTGTTTAATTTCTTTTATAAATAGTTTTAGATTTATTATAATATTTGAATAGAACAAGTGGCAACGATTACATAATTCTTCCGATGATATACATAATTTTTGTCCAGTCTGAGTTATAAAATGAATGAGATGTAACGCTGTCAAGTGAGCGGCAGAGTGTCGCTATGGCAAACAACTATAGTGAATTTTAAAGAGTGCATTTATTCTATTGTGGTTTATGCGCTATCCAAGAAGTAGGTTTAATTCAATTAAATAAGTTTAAAAGAAATGCAAAGTGAGTATAATTTGATATTCCGTACAAGGAAGTCACGTGTCGTACATACCAGTTATTTTTAGTTAAGATAACCTTACCATATCAGAAAATATATTCTACCGTTTAAAGAGATCTTATCTTGTTACAGAAAATCACTGAAACAGATTCAGGAATTGAAATAATAATTAAACATCAAATGAATTTAAAACGATCTTCGTTAGAGTTGTAGAGACATTAGGTTATTACAAAGCAGGAGATATGAAAAATGAGCAACGCCTTCGCCGGGAATCGAAGCACGGACCTCTCGGTTACGCGTCGAGCATGCAGACCACTACACCACGAAGGCATGCGAAGAAGGCGGGAGAATACCTTATATACTCCCCCTTTTAAAGGGCGACTGGGGTTTTGGGGACCCAATCGCCAAATCGCGGTGGCGGAGAATCATCATCCACCACCTTTTTTTTTAATTCGGGCGCCAGTGTAGAGATATTAGGTTTTTTTTTCCATCAGGTGAGATGAAAAATGAGCAACGCCTTCGCCGGCAATCGAACCACTGACCTCTTTTTTACGCGTCGAGCATGCAGACCACTACACCACGAAGGCATGTGAAGAAGGCGGGAGAAATACCTTATAGAGTGAATTATAGAGAAAAATAAGATCATTCGAAATCAAATGACAGCAAAAATTACAAGAAGCTTCTTCTTATTATTAATTCCAGCATTTAAAAAAAATATTACATGCATTTTGAGAGATCAGTGAGTCCTTAATTTAATTACTGCACAATATAATACCTGAAATCGAGGTATTAGTTTTTTAATTCTCCGTAAGTGTTAATTATTGTGAGTTGCAATTAAGATTAATCCAACTATACCAACGACTGAGATTAGTTTACTAAGATCACCTCGCACGAGTAATAATGCACGAGTCTAAGTTTGAGATCATCACCTCTGTTTTTATGCCTCTGCTAACTGTGCCAATTTATGGTAAAAATATTACAGTTATGCGATGATTTTTTATAATTCGGGTTTGGCTTTTTGGTTCGCCTTGCTAATACCTTAATATTGAGAGCGATGAAGATATACTAGGAGATTAGCGTACTACCAGCTATGTGACATCATTACTCTTAACGTCCTCTTCTGTAACAACATCATAGCACAGGGTGGTCTCATATATATATATATATACTATAAATTATAAAAAGAAAACTCTCCATATTACATCTCCAAGCAGCGGAAATTCAATTTAAAAATATTATTGAAAAGGTATTTTTCAGAATTTAAAAAAAATGTATAGAATTTTCATTCCTCCTTGCTTTAAACACAGTTAAGAAAAACTAAATCTCAAAAATGCCAAAATCAAAAATAAACTTTTTAAGTATTGAAAAACCAGTTATTGTTATTGATAGCAGATTAATCGACTTATCAACCAATCAACCATCCATTAACAGTAACTAAAATAAGAGAGAGTGTTTCATCTTACTTCCAAGTAAGTATCAAATTATTTGCTGGATTCAAATCACTGATTCATACTCAATCAAAATAAAGATATTAGTCACTAAACTAAAAGAATCCTGTTAAAAAGCAAATAATCTTTAAGATTAAAATAATCTGAACGAGAGATGTAATATGGAGAGTTTTTTTTTTATAATTTATAGTGAATTATTGCTTTATTACTTTGCAGCTTTAGTGCAAGTCTAGGGCTTATTAATTTACTTTTAATTACTTTCATTATGAATATACACTCACGTTTGTGAAAATTGCAACACCATGAAGGACTTACGCGAGTGAGCTGAAATTTTCAGGAAATGCAAAGTAGCGCATGATATGCAAATGATTAGAATTGCGAATCCGTAGCGCATGCGTATGCTGAGCAGCGCCCTCTGAACGGCTGATGGATCCGAATAAATAGACGGCTGTAGCGAGGCGTGTATGGTTATCGGTGGTTATCTGCTAGTGGTAAACGTTAACTCAATCTGTACTTATGCCTCGTCGACGAAAGAGAGCGAGATTTGAACAACTTACAGAGTTTGAACGAGGGAGAATCATCGGCCTTCGTGAAGCTGGATTGTCGTATCGTGCAGTAGCCTCTCGTGTGCAGCGTAACAGCAGCACAGTGATGCGCGTTTGGAAGCAGTGGACGGACGAGTGTCGGACAACTCGGAAATCCGGGAGTGGACCCCGAAATGTGACGTCAGCTCGCGATGATAGACACCTGGTCCGCATGGCGCGGACGGACCGTACAGCTTCCTCTAGACAATTGGCAGCACTGTGGTCAATAGCTACAGGTGTTTCATTGTGTGCTTCATCAATTCGTAGACGTCTGCTGCAGTGTGGACTGCGCGCACGGACTCCTTTATACAGGATCCCCCTAACGCACGACCATCGCCGCCTGCGGCTACAATGGGCCAATCAGCATAGAGACTGGCGTGCTGATTGGCAGCATGTCGTGTTTTCTGACGAATCCCGCTTTAATTTGTGGTACCATGATGGCCGCATTCGTGTCAGACGCTATGCCGGTGAACGCCACCTTCCGGAGTGCATTATCGAACGCCACAGTGGACGAACACCCGGAGTTATGGTCTGGGGCGCCATAGCATATCATAGACGATCTCAATTGCTACGAATTGTGGGCAATCTGAACAGCAACCGGTATATCCGTGAAGTTCTACAGCCCGAAGCTGTTCCCTTCCTTCAAAGCTTGCCAGGCGCTGTATTTCAACAGGACAATGCCCGCCCTCATACTGCTCGGATTGTTAAATCCTTCTTTGCAGCGCAGCAGGTACAGCTTCTTCCTTGGCCTGCGTGTTCCCCGGATATGTCGCCAATTGAACATGTGTGGGATGTCATTGGTCGGCGTCTTGCTCGTGATCCTCGTCCTGTTGCGTCTGCAGACGAACTTTGGGTACGCGTACAAACGATATGGAATGCTCTTCCTCAGTCAGACATTCAAACTTTGTTTGACTCCATGCCACGTCGTGTAGCTGCACTTATTGCGGCGCGTGGTGGCCACACAAAATACTGATTCTGATCTCTTGTTCTTGTTTGTTTGCTTTGAACATTTAATCATTTATTTGTACCACTACCACTCAACTGTGTATTAAATTGCATTCAATTATGACGATTCCTTCTTGGTGTTGCAATTTTCACAAACGTGAGTGTATATATATATATAAACACTTCCCTGATATTTGAACCCCTAGCGGTATCCGCTCAACCAATCGAGATGAAATTTCAGGTATTATTGTTTGAATGTATGCGTTCGAGATTGTGATGATTTTAAACAATAGAGCTCTCACGGTTACAGCGTCAAAATGTCGAAATTTTTGAATGGCAACAGCCACGTTTTCCCCGCAGAAACTAATCAGCACACTGAAAAACTGCAAATGGGACTGGAATGATGCACGTATGACGAAAATTTCCGGCACAGGGAACATTTGTAAAGAAAAACATTATAAAAGACGAAGGTCAACACGAGGGAGGAGGGCAAGAAAAATCTTTTATTGGAATTTTTCTGCTGAATAATTAATTAGGTTGTTAGAGTCATTAGGTTATTTAAAAGTAGAAGAGATTTGGTTACTTTAGTTAACCTGTTCCGCCAAACTAAGTTAATGGCACTACAGGGTTAGGAAGTCATCCTAGTCATTGCTATAAATCTGACGGTTAGGCCTCCTTTCTACAATTTACATTAATCTTTAATTTCTTGTATATATTATTTTCATTCACTTGCTTCATTATCTCAAAGATGCCCTCGTTGCAGTAATAGTCCGTGAACAGTCTGTTCACAGGATATGTGATGTAGTCGGAAGGAAAGAACTGCTGTCGGAGGTGCTCTGGCAGAGAGCAGGAGACAAGGTAATGTAGTGCGTCCGCGTCTTCCCCGCGAAAACCGCAAGAAGAGTTCACGTCCCGTCTGAGGAATCGTGTGTAATACGCTGGGAATTTCTCGTGGTTGGTACAGGCCTGGGGGAAGAGTCGGTTGCATATGAGTCTCTTGAGAGTAGGTATTGGGAAGATGTTGTAATTAAATCTTCTTGTCTCTTCTTCCTGCCATCGTGATGACCATGTCTCTTGGAATATTGTCTTGAGGAGCTTTTGGAAATGGGGATGCCACAAGCTGGTGCTGCTAGACGTCTCACCGACAATGGAATTAGTTTGAATCCGAGGATTCTGTGTCTAAAAGACATGTTCCGGACAGACCTACGATTACAACATCTGCGGGAGGCCATTACTTAGCTGTCGGAGGTGCTCTGTCAGAGAGCAGGAGAGCAGGTAATGTAGTGAGTAAGTAGAAGAGAGGAAAAAGGAGCACTGTCCTCGCCGGGAATCGAACCACGGACCTCTCGGTTACGTGTCCAGCTTGCTGACCACTTCACTACGAAGGCATGAGAAGAAGGCGAGAGAAATACCTCATGTACTTCCTCTTTTAAAGGGCGACTGGGTATTAGGGGCGCCAATCACCAAATTGTGGTGGTGGAGGATCATCATCCACCACCTTGTAGTTCGGACGCCATTTGTAGAGACATTAGGTATTTTTGAAGCAGGAATATTGAAACATGAGCAAGGCCTTCGCTGGGAATCGGACCACGGACCTTTCGGTTACGCGCCGAGCCTGCTGACCCCTACACCACGAAGGCATGCGAAGAAGGAGGGAGAAATACATTAGAAGGTAGCGGGATATAATTCCATAAAAATAATCTTAGTTGTATTTTATGGTAAATATCTGAGCAAGTACGCTGCAAAATATCTTTGGTATAAAAAAAAATTTACATCTTAAAAATTTGTAAGGTTTTAGTTTAAACTAACAAAGTTTTATGTTAATTTTCTCTTTCCTGTAAGTTCTTATTTCAACTTCCCGTTAGAATGAACGCGCGTTTCAGCTTTATGCTAATTTGAAGTGGAGCCAAGTTTTGTATTTAAAAGGTTAGCGAGGAACTTCTCGGTGTGAGAGAGCTTTTAGTCTCAGATCACTGCGGCTCTGTTCGACGTCCACCTGACTAGCTAGTATTTAAATTCTAAGCCTTAGCGCTGTTACGCTATTACTTATTGAAATAATCTAAGTGCGTTAGTATTAGCTAAGTCTTGCTACACACCACTGATCATTTAGAGGCCAACCCCGCGTTCATAGCTCTGTGAGCAACGACTACTTAATTTCTATTTGACTTTATTTTAAATTATTTGATTGTTCAAGTTAGACCCAAGTGCGGTCATTATTTTCTGTTATCCCTCCCGAGTTGGGAAGTGGCTGTAAATAATAGTGGCTTAATAAAAGAGGATTTAAAATCCTTCTTACGTGCAGTTATTCTACTATTTAACCACAGTATTCTACCACAGAACATAGCTGCATTCAGCTCCCTGTTCAAGATCAGGACTTTAACTATTTCAAGAATATGTTCGCCAAAAGTATGCACAGAACCCTCAGTCCTAAGACACTTACTTCTCTTGTTGAGATGACATCCGATTTAATGCTGGGGTGAGGAACAGATTAATGTCATTTCGAGTAAAAGCAACAGCGATCAACGGACATTCTACATGGTGCATAAGTTCGTGTTTCGTTAGACTCACTCATTATTCACAGTTATTTTTATGTTGCTGCGTGTTTAGCGCATTTCGACGTTTAGCATTTGGGAGAAAAAAGACTACGATAGGATAACAAGACAATAAAATTTAAAGAAAAGATTAAATAATAAATTCAAAAAGACCAAAAATATAATAAAAAAATCTGAATGCTTTCGTATTTTGTATTACTCTCAAAGGAACGTTTTTTTAACATTTTGTGTGTTACCTTTATTTATTAAATATCATGTTCTACCCACTTAAACCATAAAACTCAATCCAACAGCAATATCACAAAATAATTTTAAAGGAGTATATCTGTAGAATTTCCGATACGCAGTCCCGCGCGCTGGAGATAATTTATTTTTCGTACAGTGTTGCCATTGCTCGCTTTAAAATCGTTGAGTTTCTTAATCAAAAATTCGTTAGTGTTTTACAAAATCTGAAACAGATAATAAAACAGGTTTTAAATTCCAAATTTGGGCTTCCAGATGCCCATATTCGAGTGGAGGACTGCGCTATTCAGAATTTGATGTCTTTAGGTACCGTTGGTTTTTTACAGTGCGAGAAACATACATACATTCATGTATATTTTTCATTATTTAATTTCTTTAAATATATTAGAGGGTTTTAATATTTGGTGGCGATAATTTGAAATGTGAAACGCCCTATATAGTGAATCAACACAAAATGCCAAAACGAAATTAGTAATCTGGTAATTCTGGTAAATTCTGGGTAAATTGCCCCATTGGGTTAATACTTCAGAAATAAAAATAAGAATAGAGAGGTACATCATTTTCTTACTATACGTAGATAAATTTTTAAAGAGATTTTTCTTATTAGTCCAAAGGGATGTAGTCCCGAAGGACTATTACTTTTGTTTGGGCGTTTTGCGTCGTTTCACAAAAATGTCCGATTCACTTTTCAAACTGTTGCCACAAAATTTTGCAGGCCTGTATTATATTTAAAGAAATTAAATAATGAAGAATCTGCATAAATTTAAGCATGTTTCTCGCATTATGATAAAACAACGGTACCTAGAGCCATAAAATTTTTAATGACGTAATCCTACTGCGAACATGAGCATCTGGAAGCCCAAGTTTCGACTTTGGGATTTGTTTTATTATCGATTTCATATTTTGTAAAACTTTAACGAATTTTTGATTAAGAAATTCAAGGATTTCAAAGCGAGCAATGGCAACGTTGTACAGAAAAAACATTTTTATTTCCAGCACGTGAGGACTGTTGCCACTGCACGTGAGGAGTATCGGAACGGAAATTCTAAAGATACGCTCAATTTAAAATTATTTTGTGATATTGTTCTTGAACTGAATTTTATGGTTTAAGTGCGAAGAACATGATATTTAAAGAACAAAGGTAACGCACAAAATGTTAAAAAAATGTCCCTTTGGACGTAATTTAAAATCTGAAACCTTTCAGATTTTTTTTTTATATATTCTCGTTACTGTAAATACTTCGCAATTTTGGGAAAACCGCGTTTTTGCACAAGTTAGGGAATCGTAAAAAATTTCATTAGAATTTATTTCAAAAATCGCCACAAAAAAGGTTTCAGCAATTTTGATTCCATAATCAGATTTATTGCAAAATTAAATATTTCTTGATATCAGCTTAGAAATTAAAAAACGATGCTATACTTAAAATAATTGTATTCTAAGCTTCGTAGCTCAACAGTTTTTGGCCAGCCTATCGAGAGTTGCCGACGAATTATGACGTCATAGTCCATTTAAGATACATCCTGCTTTTATACATTACGATTTCCAAGTAGACGATTTCAGTTTACTAGAAGCCCTATTCGGAAATGATTTAATTTTTCCTCTCCAGATTAATCACTCTTCGTGTCCTTCGAATCGTCTCTTCAGTTTAGGTTCGAAACAATCTAGGATTCAGATCATAAAATTTAATTCGGATCGTCTAAGGTGTCATTCAAAGCAAGAAAGTGAGTATTACTCTTTTCGTTATCCTTTTTTAAAATATTCGGTTTTGTGTAGATAATTCTTGAAATTCATACTTAGTTGATCTTATGATGACTGAAATTATATATCGCTAAATTATATAAAATAAATTAATTGCGTTTGTTCTTGAAGAACGCAAAGATAAGGAACATAGGGTTTCCGCGCATTTGCTCAAAGTAATAACTAAATTCTTGTTTGGTTATTTATTACAAAAACGGATAGGAAGGCTAAAGAGGATTTCGCGGAGGATTATCTGAGGATAACTCGTTCGTATTTATGTTACATACAGGGAAAAACATGAAACGATAGTCCATTCTACAGGAGATAGCCAGTCTATCTGGTATTCGAATATGGATAAAACTACCAGTTTTCAGCGGTCTTAGCCAGCCGACTACTACAAGTGCGCCTAACTCGTAACCAGCCTTTGAGGACGTAAGATTACAGGTAACGTAAATAGTTAATTAACACGTACTTTTAATTCATAAATATCAGATGCTGCTTTCACACAATAAAGCAAGCTAGAGAAGAAAGTAAAAAGGAGAAACACGTTTACAACTTAAGCAGTTTTGTTTATCGATATCTTTAAATGTCATTTGCTTGGAAGATGCTTGTATCTGTAACTGTATCCATATTGTTCTACAAGATAAAAAGCATTACAGATTCATATTATTATTACTAATATTGTCAGGACTGAGTGTTCTGTGCATACTTTGGCGAACATATTCGCAACTGTAACAAAGTCCTGATCTCGAACAGGGAGCTGAATGCAGCTATGTTCTGTGGTAGAATAACTGTGGTTAAATGGTAGAATAACTGCACTCAGGGAGGGTTTTAAAATGACCCTTTTATTAAACTAATATTTACAGCCACTTCCCGACTCGGGAGGGATAACCGAAAATAATGACCGCACTTGCGTCTAAACTGAACAATCAAATAATTTAAAATAAAGTTAAGTAGAAATTAAGTAGTTGTTGCTCACAGAGCTATAAACGCGAGGTTGGCCTCTATGCTAAACTATCAATGGTGCGTAGCAAGATTAAACTAATACTAACGCACTTAGATTACTTCAATAAGTGTTAGAGTAACAGCGCTAAGGCTTAGAATTTAAATGCTAACTAGTCAGGCGAACGTAGAACAGAGCCGCAGTGATCCAAGACTAAAACTCTCTCACTCTGAGAAGTTCCTCGCTAACCTTTAAATACAAAACTTGGCTCCACTTCAAATTAGCATAAAGCTGAATCGCGCGCTCATTCTAACGGGAAGTTGAAATAAGAACTTACAGGAAAGAGAAAATTAACATAAAACTTTGTTAGTTTAAACTAAAACCTTACAATATTACGAACTGAAACATTTTGAAAATACACTATACCCACAAATTTCTTTATCCGGCTATAAGGTTAAAGAGGAATGAATAAGATTCCTTCTATATAGAAGGTACTTTCTCCCAACCCCCCAGCATTCCTTTGTGGCGTAATTGGTAGCCTACTCGATGCGTATTCAAGAGGTCGAGGCGAGGACATTGCACTTTTTCACCACCCCTGATTCTAAAAAACCTAATCACTTTACGCGGCCTTTAATTTCGCAACCGTATCTCGTAGACACATACTTTCAGTTACAAAAATGTTTTAATTGACGCAAAGAATCCTATTCTCGTATTTTTAGATTAAAAAAATGTATAAAATACGAAACCTAATTTCTTCGCACATTCCTTTACATTTACATTTAGAAAAACATTGTACTCGTTGTAGGTTTCAATTCTTTAAATCTTAAGTTCTTACTTAGTTCCCCACGAACACTTTACAAACGAATAATCGCTTAAGTGTGAACAGAACAGGTAAGACTTGAGAAGGGTTTTAAACCCTTTATTATCCAGTATATTTACAACCTGTTCCGACTTGGAACTTAGCAATAAAGCCACCACTCGGGCATGAACTTAAATACTAATAATTTGAACTAAAATTAACTTAACTAAAGTTCTTAAATAAATATAGCCGAAGCTATCAGAATCTATCTAGTTGGCCCCTAAGTATTAATTGAATCGAAGCCTAGCGAGGGCCTAGATATGGCCGAGCGTAGTAACAGCTAAGAGAGATGTGGCCAGAAGGCAAACGCGCGCTAGTCGGGAAATCAGACTCCTTCTCTGTTGAAGTCGGTTAAGTCCCGACTTAAATATTACTCTTTCTCATTTGCATTATCTGCGTTTCTGAATTCACATTCTGGCAGGAAATTGTAAGCTGAAATTAGAATAAGATAGGAAAGATACAAAACTTAAAATAACTGTTAGAAAACGCATTATAAACTTTACATCGTTATAAAAAACAAAACACGCATGGTTTAACTCTCACTTGACAAAAATTGACCAAGATATTAAATTTCAAAATTTGCAATATTTGACGTCGTTTTTGAATTTGCATTCAGTGGTCGATTAATAATTACATTGGAATAATTTTGTGGTTGATTTGTTTTCCTCTTTAGTGTTCTTTAATTATATTCTTCCGGCATATCTATAACAAACGTGTTTCGCGTGCCGAAGGAATTTTCACGCAAGTAGTTTCTAAGTTTTCAAAGCCTAAAAGTGCATTCTTACGTTTTCGTGAGGTTTTATTATTTTAGAAATCGTAAAATTGATTGAAGAACTCATACTTTTCATTTTTAATTAGTATAAACTAATTAACACATAGTATTAATATAAACATATATACATTTATTATATAATGTTGTAAGGTATTTCTCTCTCGTTCTTGGCATGCCTTCGTGGTGTAGTGGTCAGCACGCTCGGCGCGTATTCGAGAGGTCCGTGGCTCGAGTCCCGGCGAGAGCATTGCTCATTTATCACGTCTCCTGCATAAAAAAGGAACCTTATAAGTGTACAGTGGCGCCCGAACAAAAAAAAGGTGTTGTATGATGATTCTGCACCATCAGGATTTGGCGATTGGGTCTCTTAATCCCCAGTTACCCTTTAAAAGGGGGAGTATCTAAGGTATTTCTCCGCCTTTCTTAGTATGCCTTAATGGTGTAACGGTCAAGCACCCTCGGCGCGTATTCGAGAGGTCCGTGGGTCGAGTCCCGGCGAGGGCATTGCTCATTTTTCATCTGTGCTGCTTTCGGAAAAATCCTAATGTCACTACAATGTATAAAATATAAAAATTATATTAAAAT
>KK116896.1:276652-287607 GCA_000611955.2 Stegodyphus mimosarum | reverse complement strand
AAGTTTAAAATATAAATATTATAAAATTATATTTTAGATACATTTTCCTAAAATATCAACGTTTATATTTTTCGGTATAAGTGAATTGTTGATCGCGAACAGTATGAACTTAGATACTGAAATTTCGCATTGCCTAACGGGCATGCAATTTTAGAAGTTTTAACGAAGACATTGAAAATGCTGCCCTAGGGTAAAGGAAAGTTTAAGTGTACGCGTACTGCTTGTCTAAAATAATGCAGCTCACGCAGACAGCGTTTCCTTTTTAATTTTGGGGTTACAGATGACAAAACGGGTAATGTTTGACCGTAGATTAAAAAGTTTGTTGTTAAGAGTCATTGTTTAAACACCAAGGTCATTCTTTCGAAGGAAGGAGCGTTGTTTTTACACGGTTTTATATAAACTCGGTTTATCTGTTTATTTGGATTAAATTTTGGAATCTAATCTTTTTGACCTTTCTATTTAGCTGATTTTCACGAAATTTGTCAGGTACGTACTTTTTTCTATAGGAAAAATTTTAAAAATTTGATGTAGATAACTTTTTATTGAATGCTGAATTTTTCCTCCAAATCCTTCTTTAGAGATCAAATTATTCATCGCCGAATTTTGATATTTGAAGAGTTGGAAGCTCGTTATACCGAAGCCCGCCAGTATTTTTTAGAAAAATTCTCTACTATTCTATGAATAAGATCTTCATTTTGATCCGTTATAATCTGTATAGAAATATCCGTTCGTAATCTCCTAACATCGGAAACCTTTTTCTAAAGGATATTTTCTTTTTTAGTTACATATAAATGCACGCATTTCGCTGTTCAGTTTGAGTTCCGCCTTTGAATATGAATCCCGATTTTAATATTTCAATCCTTTTTTCATCTTACGGGATCAAACTTTTTGTTCTGTCTTTTCGATAACGAATACAAAATTTTTCTAAATATAAGTATAGGGACCGGAGAAGTTAGATTTCGTAATTTTTACAAAACTGATTTCTTTAAATTTAAAAATGTCCAGCTATGAATATTTGCCTCATTTAAAATTTACTTGTATTTGGAACTGTTATAGAGATGTTACCGTTAAAGTATATAATGCAGTTATTTCATAGAATACCTAGTTATTCCGTGAAATAACTGATCGTGTCCGTTAAAGTGCGTAATACGTTAATAATTTGACACTTTAACTAGTTATTCTACGAAATAACTAGGTATTCTATAAATTAACTAACGAGAGACAATTGAAATGAAAAAGAAGCAATTTATCTAATTTATGCGACGTATAAATGGTATTTACGGAAACGTACCATAAAATCATTCGTTACAACGAGGATTACTAAAATGACACTCGGAATTACAAAGAACATTATTTCTAAAACAAAAACATTTTTTGTCGACACATTGGGTTTTACGCGTACATTCCGTATTGTTAAACGAAACGTAAATGTACCTTATACTAAAAAACGAGATATAGGATATAGATTATTTTACACTTTAACGGGCTGCAGATCGGTATTCTACGAAATAACTAGTTAAACCATGAAACGGTGTTTTTAGCGGGAAGTTGCGGTTTAATTTCTTTGAGATTTCTGGTTGAAGTTTTACTTCTGAGAAATAACATTTTCCTGGAAAATTCAAATTTGTCCAATTTTTCTTTTGATGATGAAACAGATACATAAAAATTTCTGATGAAACGTGAATGAAGTACTTCTGTCAATAAAGCAAAATATTGTCCTTTTTCATACTCTGCAGTCCATTCATAAAGTGGGACAAAAAAAAAACTCCCATTTTTTGGGATTTTCTCAACTAGTGCTTTATAGTTAGATTCGAAGCACTGTAGGGATAATTGAGCATACAAATGCCAAACAGCCTTTGCGTAAGAGCAACAATTTGCAACAATGAAAATGATAGGAAATAGAGCGAATCACTTGTAATATGGTTTGGTTTATTGAATTACATCAAAGCATGCGAGAGCTATCTGTCTAAGGGAAGGGATACCTTCGTGGAAGATTTTCTAAGGAAAACTGGCTCGTTTACATGTTATACATTGAGAAAACCACGAAAACGTCCATGTACCCAGCTCGTTTGCCTTTAATTTAACCCAGGTCGGAAATACTAGTGTCAAGCGACTTTTACCGCTCAGCCGCTGGGGGGCCCCAATAGTAATATTCTTTACTAAGAAGAACAATGGAACTGTAGGAAAATTTATGTGCGCATTTTTTGACTTGCATATATTCCTTTATAGATGAAACCTATGAAGAAGATTATCCAAGACAGGCATTGACAGACAAAAGGTTTTCTTCGTACAAAAGCCTGTACGAGTCAAAATGATGTACAAAGAGCATGACACAATTTCTTGTAATTGATAATTGTGAGGCACTAAAAATAACATTTAGTTGACAAAAGATAACTTTATTCGGAAGCAAACACTGTTTTTTTTTTTTCTGTACTGCATGTAACATTTCTTCTATCACCAAATTTATGTATATATATGTTACCGTTAAAGTATATAATGCAGTTATTTCATAGAATATCTAGTTATTCCATGTAATAACCGATCGTGTCCGTTAAAGTGTGTAATAGTTTAATAATTTGACACTTTAACTAGTTATTCTATGAAATAACTAGGTATTCTATAAATTAACTCATAAGGGACAGTTAAAGCGTCAAATAAACAATTTATCTAGAATGAAATAACTAGGTATTCTATAAGTAAACTAATGATAGACAATTAAAATGAAAAAGAAGCAATTTATCTAATTTATGCGGCGTATAAATGGTATTTACGGAAACGTACCATAAAATCATTCGTTACAACGAGGATTACTAAAATGACCCTGGGAATTACAAAGAACATTATTTCTGAAACAAAAACATTTTTTGTCGACCCGCCAGGTTTTACGCGAACGTTCCATATTGTTAAACGAAACGTAAATGTACCTTATACTAAAAAGCGAGATATATGATATAGATTATTTTACACTTTAACGGGCTGCAGATCGTTATTCTATGAAATAACTAAAACCATGAAATACAAGAGAGTTTTACACTTTAACGGACACGATCAGTTATTTCATGGAATAACTTGGTATTCTATAAAATAAAGGATTTCATACTTTAACGGTAACAGAGACACTAGGTATTTGTTGAAAACAGGAGAGATGAAGAATGAGCAATGCCCTCGCCGGGACTGAAACCACGGACCTTTCGAATACTGACCACTACACCACAAAGGTATGCGAAGAAGGCGGGGGAAATACCTTATATACTATCCCTTTTAAAGGGTGGCTGGGGATTAGAGAACCCAGTCGCCAAATCCTGGAGGTGGAGTATCATCATCCACCACCTTTTGGGTTCGGGCGCCACTGTAGAGACATTAGGTATTTTTTGAAAGCAGGAGAGATGAAAGATGACCAATGCTCCCGCCGGGACTCGAATACGCTTCGAGCGTGCTGACCACTACACCAAGAAGGCATGCGAAGAAGGCGGGAGAAATACCTTATAGTGTAGGCTTACGATGGATTAACCGATCATCGATTATAAAAATAAAGGTCGGGCATGGACTTTCGTGGAGCTGGCAGTGCCAGCGGTACCAATCAGCCTTTGTATCACTGAGGACACGGCCATTACCCTCGATGTGAGGGTGGGGGAGGGGGCTATTTCTTACGACAGCACGTCCATCCTAGTCATCCTGCAAGGTGCCATCCCATCCTGGGACCATTTTCCGACGGGATAATGCGAGACCCGCTACGATTCGTATATAACTTGATTGTCTCCGAGCTGCTGATACTTCTCCTTGGCCAGGAAGATCACCAGGCTTTCCGCCAATCGAACATGTATTGGATATGGTAGACGGCTAGATTCCGGTACCCCAAAATGTCGCGGATTGGAAGAACAATTGATGAATTGCCTGGCAGAATCGCAGGTCGAGATTAGGAATTTTGATTACGCTGACCTCAACGTTTACAAACGTGAATCGTCGCCAAGAGGGTTTAACGAGTTACGGATTTGAAGATTCAGTGTGCAATTGCTAGCAACTGATGGATCCTATGGCTTGAATTTTTAATCATTTCGTTACCTATGTATGAGCTTAACGCCTATTTACTTTCAAAGAAAATAGTCACTTAAGTTCGAAATAGCTTATATATATATGTATATACAATGTACGTCCAGAAAGTAAGTTCCGTTTGGTAATAAAAGTAAATTGTGTACAGCTACAGAAAAGTTATTTATTGCACAAAATTCAACAACTCTTAAACTACTTTTCCACATAACTGCCGAAATATTGCAGGCATTTGTCATAGCGTGGCACAAGTTTTTGTATACCTTCTTCATAGAAATTTGCCGCCTGTGTCTTCAACCAGTTGGAAACAGTTTCTTTCAGCTCGTCGTCATTGTTAAAGTGTTGACCGCCAAGGAAAGACTTAAGATGTAAGAACAGATGAAAGTCGCTAGGAGCGAGGTCAGGGCTGTACGGAGGATGGTCAAACACGTCCCAGCCAAATCCCTGTAGGAGGTTTTTCGTCACATTTGCAGTGTGTGGTCGTGCGTTGTCGTGAAGAAAAACAACACCTTTTGACAGCAATCCTCGGCGCTTATTCTGAATTGCACGGCGCAATTTCCGAAGTGTCTCGCAATAAGCATCTGCTCTGATTGTTTGACCACGCGGTAAGAAATTAATGAGTAAGATGCCTTTCCAGTCCCAGAACACTGTGCACATCATTTTTCGAGGTGTCAAGATTTGCTTCGGCTTAACCTTTGCTGGGGATGAAGTGTGCCTCCATTCCATTGATTGCCGCTTACTTTCAGGGGTGTCGTAAGAAACCCAAGTTTCATCTCCTGTGACTATCTGTGTCAGAAATTCTTCACCGCTTTCAGCATAACGGGTCAAAAACTGAAGTGCACTACCCATCCGTTTTGTTTTGTGTTGCTCAGTAAGAATCTTTGGTACCCAACGTGAGCAAAGTTTACGAAATTTCAGTTTTTCGGTAACAATTTCATGCATTAGTGATCGTGAAATTTGGGGAAATTCCATAGCGAGAGCACTAATTGTAAACCTTCGGTTTTCATGGATCTTGTCATCAATCGCGTGAACCAGTTCTTCTGTAACCAAAGATGGACGCCCACTTCGTTCTTCATCGTGCGCATCACTACGTCCGTCATTGAACTTTCGGACCCATCTTCTCACCATTGAATCACTCATCGCTTTTGGTCCGTAAACATCGCAAATTTGCCGATAAATTTCACTAGGTTTCACTTTCCTCGCATTCAGAAAACGAATCACAGATCTGATTTCACAAGCGGCGGGATTTTCAATCAACACCGACATTGTAAACAAGCACAACAAAGCGTACGTGACTGACAGCGATCTCCAAATGGCGCGCGTTTCTTCTCCTTGATACAGAGCGTCTACTGCGCATGTGCGGAACTGCGATCGCAGAGCTGCAGCGGAGATAAATTGAAACGGAACTTACTTTCTGGACGTGCCTCGTATATTCCAAAAGAGTGTATGTGTGGATTTTTCTATTTGAACTAACACAAGAAATAAACACTTTTATATAATAAATATGCTCTTAAATTAACACAAATACTTTATTTTACACCAACACACACAAAAACAAAACCGAACAAAAAATAAACACGCCGATTGTTACATCTTTAATAATCTATCCGAACTCTCGTTGTTGACAATCTCAAACAGGCAGTTTTTAAAAATAAAAATGAAAATAATATAAAAAAAATCTGTAAGCTTTCAGATTTTATATTACTTCCAAAAGGGCGCTTTTTTTAACGTTTTGTGTGCTACCTTTATTTGTTAAATACTACGTTCTTCTCACTTAAAACATAAAATTCAATTCAATAGCGATACCCCAAAATATTTAAAAAAGAGCATATCTTTACAATTTCCGATACACAGTCTCGCGCAATGGAGATTAAACTGTTTTTTTTCTTTTGTTTGTTGCCATTGCTTGCTTTGAAATCGTTGAGTTTGTTAATCAAAAATTCGTTAAAGCTTTACAAAATATGAAGATTCCAAATTCCAAATTTGGGCTTCCAGATGCCCATATTCGAGTGGATGACTAAGTTATTCAAAATGTATGCGAGGAACATGCGTACATTCATACAGATTTTTCATTATTTAATTTCCTTAAATATAATGCAGGGCTTTAATATTGGTGGCAACAATTTGAAAAGTAAAACTCCGTTTTATAGTGGACGGCGCAAAATAACAAAACGAAATCAATAGCCCTTCTGGGCTAAAAGAAAACAGTTGCCATTTGTTGGCAGGCAACTGTCTGAGTGTTTTAATGCCCCCTCTTATATATACATATATACGTTTATCATATAATGTATAGTTTATAAAATTGTATTTTAGAAACATTTTCCAAAAATGTCAACTTTTATTTGCTTTCTGTGTTGTTCGGTATAAGTGAATGTTTGATCGCGAACAGTATGAACTTAGATACTGAAATTTCGCGTTGCTAACGGGCATGCAATTTTACAAGTTTTAACGAAGAATAATGTTGCCTTAGGGCAATTCATGGTAAAGGAAAGTCTAAGTGCAGGCGGACTGCTTGTCTAAAATAATACAACTCACGCAGAGAGCGTTTCCTTTTTAATTTTGGGGTTACAGATGACAAGCGGGTAACATTTGGCCATAGATTAAAAAGTTTGTTTTTAAGAGTCATTGTTTTATCACCAACCTCATTATTTCGAAGGCGCGTTGTTTTTCTCGATTTTATTTAGACTTAATTTATCTGTTTGTTTGAATCAAATCTTGGAATTACTTTTGGACCTTTCCACCACCCTGATTTTCCCTTTACCACCACCCTGATTTTCATGAAATCTGTCAGATTTCTGTTAGATACGTATTTTTTCTACAGGGAATTTTTTAAAAATTTGATGTAGATATTTTTTTTATTTAATGCTGAATTTTTCTCAACACTCCTTCTTTAGCGATCGCCGAATTTTGATATTTATATCTTTGATTCGAACAAAAAATAGTGTTCCTTTGATCTAGAACTTTTTTGTAGAATTCTTAACATAATTTACTGAATTTTAGATGTTTATCTAAAAAGTGTTCGATAATTTTAGTTGCTATGAAATAACTAAAAATATTATTTATTTTTATATACCGAATATTTAATCTTCCACTGTTAGCAGCTCCATGATTTTAAATAACGTTGACGTCGGATTTCTAGCTAAGTAAAAAAAAAAAAATTAAATGCTTCGAATTCAGTCTTATGCCAGATCACAAAAAATAAATTTCCTATGTGTAGAGATGGTGATTTTCGTTTTCATTATTTCGCATTCTGCAGCGATACACGAACCTTTTTAATTTTTCTAGGTTTTAATTAAATGCATTAAATTACATCAAAATCCTTTCTTTAGTTATCATTATATTCATGCCCATATATGACTGAAAATAAAAATTTGGGTGATTTCCTGTGAATGAACCGTATCCAGATTTAAGGAGAATTTAGAGAAAAAATGGAAATGGTAACATTATATAGTCATCAGGTATTTTTAAATGTCAGGAAACTGAAGAAATGAGCAATGACCTCGCCGGAAAATATGTACCATAAATTCCGCAAACTGAGCTGAAACGAACACAAGAAACTTAAGAGCTACTGAAGAAAAGAAGTCGTGTATTTTAAATGAACCAATTAAAAAAAATAAGCAAATAACAAATAGAAGACGATGCTTAATCGTAGTAGTAGTAAAGTAGGGCTCACTAGCGGGTAGGGCCCACCAGCGGCTGAGCGGTAAAGACGCTGAACACTGGTAGTTCGGTCCGAGGTTCGAATCCCGCGAACGGGCGGGCTGCATGGGCGTTTTCGTAGTTTTCCCTTCCCTTAGAAAGTCCTCCACGAAGGCATCCCTCCCTTTAGGTAGATAGCCTTCGTGTGCTTTGCCATAGTTCAATAACCTAATCTTAATCGAGTACAGAATTGAACTTAAAATACCTAAATTCATTTCGAGAGATTTAGTTCTGTTCACTACATTCAATCTGGTACTTAAAAATCTGAATAGTGAGAAGTAAACATAAGTAATCAATTTTTATAAGTAATAATAATAATAATAATAAAAATGGAAAATCGCGCAGCTTGGGGGACACCATTAGTAGTTTAAGAGTAAGAGGATGACGAGTTTAACCATTAATTAAATTAAAGAGGTTATAAGGTATTATTCCCACCTTCTTCGCATGCCTTCGGGGTGTAGTGGTCAACACGCTCGACGCGTAACCGACAGGTCCGTGGTTCGATTCCCGCCGAAGGCGTTGCTCATTTTTCATTACTCCTGCTTCGAAATAATTCTAATAAATGTACAACTGGCGCCCGAACTAAAAGCGTGGCGGATGATGATTCTCCACCACCGGAATTTGGCGATTGGGTCTCCTGACCCCAGTCGCGCTTTAAAAGGGGGAGTATATAAAGTATTACCCCCACCTTCTTCGCATGCCTTCGTGATGCAGTGGTCAGTACGCTCGACGCGTAACCGTGAGGTACATGGTTCGACTCCCGGTGAAGGCGTTCCTTTTTTTTCATGACTCCTGCTTCGAAATAATTCTAATAAATCTACAACTGGCACCCGAACTAAAAAGGTGGATGATGATTCTCCACAATGGGGATTTGGCGACTGGGTGTCCTGAACCCCAGTCGCGCTTTAAAAGGGGGAGTATATAAGGTATTTCTCCCGCCTTCTTCGCATGCCTTCGTGGTGTAGTGGTCAGCACGCTCGACGCGTAACCGAAAGGTCCGTGGTTCGATTCCCGGCGAAGGCGTTACTCTCCTGCTTCCGAAATATTCTAATGTCTCTATAAGGTTTTAAACAAAATGAAGCTTTAGATAAGTATAATTATGAAGGTAAAATAATATTGGAAAAATTTTATTACCCGAAAAGTAAACTTAAGTTGGAATTTCGAATGAAATTTTAAACGGGTGACGAGGAAATATACTCTAGCGATACACGAATGGGCAGCTAAACTTTAAATACATTTTCTTTGTCGGTGCTTTTCCAGGATTTTAATTTATTTTGCTCGACATTTTCCAAACTTTTTCAAACACATTTCCTGGTGTTTAATCACCTGAATTCTGTGTTGCAAAGGACGCACGAGTTTGCGGAACCTATCTTATGTAATAATGTTTACTAACGGACCAGCTGAAAAAATTTATAATAATGTGTTAAAGCCTTTGCAGTTGACATATCAAGAATCACATTTTATTAATATGTCTCATAAATTAAAGATTTGAGTTAGTAAAAGTAGTTGCATTTACATCCATGTTTACAATTGGGTAAAATTTAATCCTAGACTGAACGGGGTTTTATAGAAATTTCTGCAGTAAAAATAGTTGCATTTACATCTGTGTTGACTATTAGGCAAAATTTCAAATTAGACTGAATGAGATTTTTTTAGAAAACTCTGCATTTCGAGGAAGCCAGGTAGACATTTTTTTTGGAGTGAGCAACAATGAAGTTTAGAATCACGATGAACTTGCAAATTTTAGAGCCAAGATTTTTAGAATAAACTTTTAGAGCCCTTGTGTAATTTACGCGCAGCAGTTTCACGTACCCGAGTCCAAATCGGATGAGCGTAAATACGTATTTTTGAAGCAGGAAACGGAAAAATTCAGCAATGCCCTCCCCCTTTCAAATCTTTTATTACGTTGAATGTGCTAATCATTTGCACCCTAATAGAGACCACTGTGCGAAAATTCCCTATATTTTTCTCTATTTAGAGGATTACGCTGAGTTGACTAGACTAAAGCAAAGCACAAAGGGACTATCTGCGTAATGGAGACGCGCCTTCGTGGAGGATTTTCTGACGGAAACGGCTTATTTCCATGTTACAGATGGGGAAACTGAGAAATAATTCACCTAGCCAGTCCCTTCGTCTCGATGAACCTGGACTGAATTACCAGTGTTCAAAGGTCTCGTCTGCACCGCCGTGAGCTCACTTAAAGGCGACAGGGAAGAGACGCAAGACCTAGTCAAAGATGTCTAAGTGGTGAAGAGTTACTGTCAACCACTTTTTAATTCGAGCGCCACTGTAGAGGCAGACGATTAAAGTTTTCGAAGCAACACATATAAAAATCGTTGCTCTCTTGACACTGTTTGTATCACTAAACTTCAATATGCCAGCTAGATGTATAAATCAAGGCAAGAGAAGGGGATTGTAATATTATAGAAAACCTGATGTGTACACCACATGGCTTCCTTGTACGGAATATTAAATTATACGCAATTTGCATTTCATTTAAACTTATTTAATTGAATTAAACCTACTTCTTGGATAGCGTATAAACCGCAATAGAATAAATGAACTCTTTAAAATTCACTGTATTTGTGTACCATACCGACACACTACCGCTACGTTCACTTGACAGCGTTACGTCTCATTCATTTGTCAGGACTGAGTGTTCTGTGCATAGCTTTAGCAAACATTTTTGAAGTAACTCCTTAACCTAAAGTCCTGATCTGGAACAGGGAGCTGAAATGAGCTTTGTTCTGGTGTAGATACTGTGCTGGAGAATAACTGCACTTGAAAGGGATTTAAAATCCTCGTTTATTAAATCACTATTATTTACACACTTCCTAACTCGGGAGGGATACAGAAAGTAAAAGACCGCACTTGGGCCTAACTTAACAAATCAAATAAATTTAAACTAAACCTAAATAGAAATTTAATTAAACTTTGCTCGCAGAGCAAATCGCGGAGTTTGGCCTCTAACTAAATGGTGTGTAGCAAGAAATACTAATACTAGCGCACTTCCATTTATTTCAATATGCAATCACGTAGTAAGCACTATAGCACTATAGCTACACATTTTATAACTCAACATGCACAAAAATTATGTATATCATCTGAAGAATTATCTAATCGTGGCCACGTTTTTGATTCAAATATTATAATAAATCGAAAACTATGTATAAAAGAAATTAAACAAACAAAACCAAAAAAAAAAAAAA
>KK116896.1:256846-275768 GCA_000611955.2 Stegodyphus mimosarum | reverse complement strand
TGAACTGGAACAGTGAGCTGATAAAACGTAAGCTTTGTTCTGATGTAACTGCTGTGCTGGATAATAACTGCACGTGAAGGGATTTAAAATCCTCGTTTATTAAATCACTATTATTTACACACTTCCTAACTCGGGAGGGATACAGAAAGTAAAAGACCGCACTTGGGCCTAACTTAACAAATCAAATAAATTTAAACTAAACCTAAATAGAAATTTAATTAAACTTTGCTCGCAGAGCAAATCGCGGAGTTTGGCCTCTAACTAAATGGTGTGTAGCAAGAAATACTAATACTAGCGCACTTCCATTTATTTCAATATGCAATCACGTAGTAAGCACTATAGCACTATAGCTACACATTTTATAACTCAACATGCACAAAAATTATGTATATCATCTGAAGAATTATCTAATCGTGGCCACGTTTTTGATTCAAATATTATAATAAATCGAAAACTATGTATAAAAGAAATTAAACAAACAAAACCAAAAAAAAAAAAAATAAACAGTTTTTCGCAAACGATTCAGTATTTCTCATTCAATTAATTCAGTTCTCACTTCGCGACAAAAATACATAAAAACTCAAAATATCTATACTAAAAATTACGAAGTAAATCTTAAGCACTTATTTCCTCGAATAAATTCCAGAATGAATTAAGCATGGTTTAATTCGCAGTAATAAAAGAAGGCGTTATCTTTGTTGTTGCGAAGCTTAGTTACTCTAGATTGGCAACAAATCCATTATTCTGCTAAGTTTCAAGTGTAAATAAGTATGGCTGCTATGGTAAAAATAATTAGGCTTAGCCGCACTTGATCAACTTTTGAATTGTTGAAAATTCTGCAAATATTGCATGTAGATTTACTAAAATCATAAAAACCGTAACCAGAAGATAAGTTTGTTAGCCATCCACATTGCCCAGGCACAGTCCGCTGGTTTCTTCAAGTGCCAGGTTCTTGTATGTACAGAATGAAAGTAATAATGGTCCGCTTCGCCTTCCTCTCTGTATTCGCAGAAAGGAGTTTCTCTAAGTCTGAATTTGTTGAGTTATACTGGGAATGGTCCACGCACGGTGGGTCTTTATTTACATGTTAACTTTTGGCAGTAATCTATATGTCCTTCGTCCTACTTCTGCCTCTGTCCATCCACATTGCCAGTTTTGTAGCAAACTTGTCAAAGTTGTTCGTTTAATGTGAGACCAGGAAGTTTCGTTGGTCGTTCTAGTAAATCCGTGAAATAGGCTACCTGCTTGGCCAGCAGGCAAGCAGGTAGCGGCAGCGGCCTCATTGCCTTGAATTCCTCTATGAGCAGGAACCAGAACAGTGGTTCTTTGTGTGATAGGCATTGCCGGAAGCTGGTTTTGAATTTAGTATACCAAATGATTCCGGCTGTTATGACTTGCGATAGACGCCAGACTTGATGCCGAATCGCTAAGTACGGAGAATTTCTGCTGTTGACATGTTGTTCGCATACCTTATTGCAGCACTGATAGCTAGAAGCCTTGTTTGGTATACCGAGCTGTTCGAGGCCTAGTTTCCTCTTCCACTCAAATGTTTTTCACTCTACAGAAGGCGCTGTCCGTGCCGTTGTACGTGTTGGAGCTATCTGTAAAAAGGTTATTATTATTCCTTTGAACTAGCTGGTCATTTATGCTGATACCGTGGGAGACATTAAAAGCAGGTGGATGGAAGTTATTCTCGAAAGAGGTATATAAGTGTAGAGCGCGTAGTCGTGATTCATCGAGCTCGAGTCTTATTTCAAACAGATGCCGTATACCAAACAAAAGTTTGAATGTTTTAAACTAGACTCCGAGAATTCCTTTCTCACATATTGAAATTGAAGAGTTAATTTCCCATACTAAAGTCTCTGTGAGTCAAACTCACTTTGTTTTCCAAAATGAATATTTTCGCCAAATTGAAGGCCTGGTTATGGGTAATCCCCTCAGTCCTGTACTTGCTGACATTCACGTGCACTATTTTGAGGTCAAATTATTTAAAAAACGATCTTTTTGTCTAAACATTGGCTACGTAGACGACACTTTCGCTCTTTTTGATGGTGATAAGGAAGACTTGTAAGGTTTTAGTTAAACTAACCAAGTTTATTTTAATTTAAATCTTTTCTATCTCCTCTCTGCTTCAACTTCCTGTCAGAAGAAGCGCGCGTTTTTAGCTTATGCTAATTTTTGAAGTTCAGCCAAGCACTATTTAAGACAGAGGTAGAAACCTCTCGGTGTGTGAGAGCTTTGCCTCAGATCACGGTCACGCTGCTCAACGTTCGCCTGACCAGCTAGCAGTTTAAATTTATAAGCCATAGTGCTTACTACGTGATTGCATTGTAAAATAAATTAAAGTGCGGTAGTATTTAGTATACCTTGCTACGCACCCTTTTAGATAGAGGCCAACTTCCGCGAATTGCTCTGCGAAGCAAAGTTTAATTAAGTTCTATTTTAGGTTTAGTATTTAATTTTATTTGATTGTTAAATTCGACCAAAGTGTGGTCTGTTACGTTCTGTATCTCTCCCGAATTGGGAGGTTTGTATTTAATAGTAACTGAATAAAAGAGGATTTCAAATCCCTTCACGTGCAGTTATTCTCCAGCCCAGCAGTTACATCAGAACATAGCGTATTATCCGCTCACTGTTCCAGTTCAGGACTTAGAACGTAAGGATAAGAACCCTATCACAGAATTTACCATGTTCTCAAAGAATACACACAGAACACTAAGTCCTGATAGACTTACCCCAGATTTTATCTGTTATAAATTCGATTGATCCAGCCATCCAGTTCACTTTTGAGACTGAATCTGATAATACACTTCCCTTCCTTGATATTCTTATAATCCGCAAATAGATCTAATTTCAGCGCAACTGTTTACCGTAAAACTTTTCTGTTTGTTTATCTCCCCGTGGTAAGTCAAGCCACCCGGCTAAGCAAAAAATGGCTTCTTTTTACTATTATGCATTTCGAGCTTTTAAAGTTTGTTCCTCAGAATCTCTTCTTGCTAATGAACTCAATTATTTAAGATCCGTTGCCCTTGGCGGAGGATTTTCTCCCGTAGTCATTGATAAAGCTGTTCGCAAGTTCTCATTGTGCCATCTAAGAACACATTCGGATGCTAGAAATAACATTAATAACCTTGTCGTGCTTCCATTTCATCCTTCTGTCAGTTACAAAATTGCACGGATTTTAAACGAGTTTAATTTTCATGTTGTTTTATCGCCTATAAATAAAATCCGAGGCTCGGTTCTTAAAGATTCTATTTCTAACTTTAATTCTTGGGAAATTTATAGCATATCGTGTCGGTGTGGCTTAAGTTATATTGGCTAAACGAAAAGAGCATAAAAGTTTCGCATAAAGGAACGTGAATGTTACGTCCGAAAAGGCGAAATTAACAAATCTTCGCCAGCTAATCATAGTTGGAAATTCAATCACAAGTTTGATTTAGGTTCTGCTAAAATTATCCAGAAAGCTGGTTCTATTAGGAAATTGGATTTTCTTGAAGCTTTTCATATTCGCAAAAATTTATCCTGTTTAGTCAACGACTTTAATTTCAATCCAGTCTTGTCTAATGCCTTTAAAATTCAACTAACTTAACCCTTCATTTTTTGTTACTATTTCTGCCGACAGATGGCGCTATCGGCTCCTTACATGGGCTGCCTGTAGGATTTAAATATGATCGACACTCGCTTTCTCGATTTTCAGAATTTTTTGCTTCTGATGAAGGGGGACCCGTTTCCCCTCAAAATCGATTGGGATTTTACAAAGTTTACGCCGAATACAATGTTGTCGATTTGCCTCTTCTATTTTCCACGTCAGCGTGATTCTCTTGCGTCTTGCATTTTAAAAGTTTTCGTGTTCAAACGAGACGTTTTTGAAAGTGGACTTGCGGAGAATGTCCAAATGGCTCTTCCATTCATGCACAGATATCTGTTGCACCAGCACAGATGAATGCATTGAGCAATTACGAAAATCTAAAAGTACTTAATGAATATATACCTCTGCTTGTCAGGACTGAGTGTTCAGTGCATAATCTTGGCGATCATATTCGTGAGGAAGTTGAAGTCCTGATCTTGAACAGGGAGCTGAATGCAGCTATGTTCTGTGGTAGAATACTGTGGTTAAGTGGTAGAATAACTGCACATAAGAAGGATTTTAAATCCTCTTTTATTAAACCACAATTATGTACAGCCACTTCCCAACTCGGGAGGGATAACAGAAAATAATCACCGCACTTGGGTCTAACTTGAACAATCAAATAAATTAAACTAAAGTTAAGTAGAAATTTAAGTAGTCGATGCTCACAGAGCTATAAACGCGAGCTTGGCCTCTAAATGATCAATGGTGCATAGCAAGATTTCGCTAATACTAACGCACTTAGATTATTTCAATAAGTAATAGCGTAACAGCGCTAAGGCTTAGAATACAACTACTAGCTAGCCAGGGGAATGTCGAACAGAGCAGCAGTGATCCGAGACTAAAAGCTTTCTCACACCGAGAAGTTCCTCGCTAACTCTTTTAAATACCAAACTTGGCTCCGCTGCAAATTAGCATAAAGCTGAAACGCGCGCTCATTCTAACGGGAAGTTGAAATAAGAAATCATAGGAAAGGAAAATTAAAAATAAAACTTTGTTAGTTTAAACTAAAATCTTACATGCTTTTCTACTATAAAATACGTTACCGATTACAAAATTTATAAGCTATGAACTTTTAAAATGTTTCACGAAATTATGAATATTCCTCTATTTGAAAGCGTTCTGTTACATTTCCTCGCTCTCAAAAACGCACATGCCCTGTATTTTATCTACTCTCTTTTGCGTTAAATTGCTTTTAAGATACTAAATCGGAACCACTTTCATGGATTATAGGGTTTGACAATAGTAAGATCTCTTTCTGAGTCTTTATTAATGGTATTGACATCAATTCAAAGTACTACAATTTTTATCTGATATTTAAAGAGCGCAAGTACGTTTTACGTTTCACAGATAGCATAAGAGCTCTCTCTATGTAGATGAGCTAAAAACGTCGTTTAAGAAAGCTATTTGCGATTACTTTTAAAGCAATTATAAACATTATCTTTTTAGGTTGAGAAAATGTGGGAACCAAATTTATTATCTGCTTATTTGTTTATGATAAAATAGCTGACCGAAATGTAAAGTTTGCTGTATACGAGGGATTGATTTTCCTTCCTACCGAGGCGCAGAAAAAATTAATCTGCTTTTGATATGAAAATAGGAAATATTCCGAACAGAAAACAGTTAGCGAAGCACAGATGACAACATTTTTAATATAGTATTTATTAGCTCGAAAAAGACGTTCTTCCCCAAATGGGATATGAATCTCTAAAAGGCATTTTGCAATTTTCAAATTGTTGCCACCAAATGTTATCGCCTTGTATTATATTTTAAATGAATTAAATAAGGAGGAATCTGCATGGATATATGTATGCTTCTCGCTTCGTGGGAAAAAAAGCAACGGTACCTACAGCCATCCAATTTTGAATAACGTAGTCCTCCACCGGGGCACCCGGAAGCCGGAATTTTGAATTTCGAATTTGTTTTATTATCTCTTTCATATTTTGTAAAACTTTAACGAATTTTTGATTAACAAACTCAGCGAATTCAAAGGGAAAGCTGTATGAAAAAAAAATGTATCTCCAGCGCGCGAGACTATCTGTCGGAAATTCAAAGATATGTTGTTTTTAAATATTTTATGATCTTGTCGTCGAATCGAAATTTATATGCCGTAAACACCAAGAACGTAATATTTAATAAATAAATTAAACACACAAAACGTTAATAATAAAAAGGAAAAAAAATGTTTTGTAAAACCATCTTAGTATGAAAACTCAGCCTTGATATGATTAATTTAGACAACACTGAAAAAAAAAATGTATGCCAACATTTAACGCTGCTTCGGGAATTCTAAACGGATACTACTATGCTACTTTCAAATTTTTCTAATTTGCTGTTGAATTGTATATGGGGTATGGGCGAAGGAAACGGCGCTTTTAGGAAATTACAGCTGCAGGAGTAATATGCAAGGTGCTCTTAAAATAGCAGGGGAAATATAGAGGCAAATAGGGAAGGTCAAACAAAATTTGTAAATGAATGTGTGTGCCGAAATGACGCGTTGAAGTGGTACTGAGCTCTGTCGAGCGAAAGGTTAAAAGTGTTCAACTGATTTAAACTGTCATCCTCCGTACGGATTTATATTTCATTTAGTTATTGAAAAAAATTCACATAGTTTGTTATTTAAGTAGCTAATGGCGTCTCTAATGAGACGGCGCTCGACAAAATCCCTTTCTTATCTCCCAAATCGAATTTTTTTGTTAACGATGTGATGTTAAAGTTGAGAAAGTTCTGGTTCTTTCAACAGCTTTTGTTGCCGATTTGTATTTAGTTTTACTACATTAAAAATTCAGATTAATTTAATAAGCCCCACTGTAGTACACCTACAGAAAGTTTACATCATTGACAACTGCTACAGTTATTAGTGGATTTCAATACCCCACTGAAACGGATGTTACATAATTTTTTGAATTAAATGTTTCAAATTAGGTAAAGCGGATAAATGTAAAAAGTGCAAAAGTCGCTTTTCATTTGAGAAAAAGATATTCAACGCGTTATATGTAATAAGTAACAGTAGTGCATGATATAAAGGAATACCATATTTACTCGAAGATAACAGCCAGTTTTTTGTTTTCATAAATTAAAAAGAACGAAAAAGAGAGGAAGAAGTTAAATTTTCATATTATGAAGATAAATTAGATTATTACATATGCTAAATAAGTGCCGCCCAACCGGTACAGTGGTTAGCGTCTCTGACTGCCGTGCCGAAGGGCTCGGGTTCGAATCCCGGAGAGGGCATGGATGTTTGCAAATGTATATTGTCGGTGCGGCATGGAGGCACTCCAAATATGCGGCGAGCCGAAAGTCCTCTCATGTGGTTTGGTGGAAGGGGAGAGGGGAGGGACCTGGAGGACGGGGTGCTCTACAAGCGCCTGGCCCCAGCCACCCCCCCAAGCTCTTATTGGACACGACTTGTGATGTCATATGGTGACGAAATGAATTCCCCGCTGCATTTTTGCGCGCAAAAGCTTGAGCCCCAGCTCCACAAATTGACATTTATACATAGCCAAGACCAAAGCAGTATAAGTTCACCTAACGTAAACGAAACAGATAATGAAATCTCTTCAACCTGACGTCATAAACGGCAACCAATAAGAACAGGGGTGGTGGCTGAGGCCAGGCGCTTGTGGTGCTCTCCAGCAAAATTGGGGGCGGAACTGAACCAAATCGCACTGTCACCTGTTAGGTGCTCAAGGCTGTTGCTAGTGACAGGCGCAGTCTAGCGCTTCTTGACACGAGAAGTCTCGTGGGCTTGGGCTGACTCTATCAGACTATTGAGCATAAGTAACAACAACAACAACAACTAAATAAGTCATATAGGTAATTAGTGTATAGATGCTTCCTAGCTGCCGCTAATTATAACGGCCACGTCTACGTCAGTGATTTCAGTTTAGGCCCGCATTTCACAATATTGGTCATTGGTATGCCTGAAAAAAAAAACGGGTAACATCGTATTGGCAAAATTTCATTCCTAATAATATTCTTGAGCCATGACTAGCAGCATTTTATTTTAAGGAAATTATGAAGGAGAGGGGAAGAATCTGAGACACTTTTTCTCAGAATTACTGCAAGACATAATAAATATTCACTACATTTTTGTTTCTTAAAATTATTCTAAGGCGATAATCTGGAGTTTTTATTTTCGAGTAAATATGTTTGAAAAAAAAATTATGACGCTTGAGTTTTAAGTGCCTGTATTACCAAATGCCGATTTTGACTATAAATTACAAGTACTTGTACTATCAACATGGCCGTGTAGTGATTAAATGTCTAAATGACGGACGAATTCGGTTATTTTGGACAGTTAACAGTTGATGGGAGGCATGGACACCTCAAGGACACCGAGAGATTAGGTGGCATTGTCTCGCGCTCCTATATACAGTGCCCTCCAAAAGTTAAGGAACAGCATATTTTTCAAAGTTCACCATTGCAAAATTGCGAGTAACATTTAAATTCACAGTTTATATGCATAATAGTAACGAAGTTGAAGAAATACAATAGCTATTACTTTTATTTTCGAAAAATGAATACTAATATAGGAGTTAGAGAAAAAATGCGAAAATTGTAAGTTTTATTCATAAGTGTTGATCCTTAATCGTTATGAGCAATTTCGTTGAGAGTCTGTCAATGTCCCGGAGAAGTTGTTTGCCCGAGGTTTTTGAGGTGGCGGGCGATCAGATGAATAGAAACGGGGATACCACAAACTGATGCTGCTAGACGTTTCAATGTCCCATGTAGTGTGGTCCGCCGACTATGGAATCAGTTTGAATCTAGGGATTCTGTGTCTGGAAAACATGTTCCAATACCAAGCCTCACAACACCTGCGGGAGACTGTTATTTAGCTCTTTCGGCCTGAAGAAGGAGCAGCATTACTGTGCCTTAGGTAATGGGAGATTCTCTAGTGGCAATAGAAACGAGAATCTCAGCTGCTACAGTGTGTATATGTCTGCACAGTACGGGTCTGTATGCAAGACGACCGATTGTTTGTGTCACCCTGACCCGAGGACACAGAGGTGCCCGTTTATGTTGGGTAAGAAAGAGAACCCGTCTCCTGGACCAGTCAACAATGGGCTTCAGTTCTCTTCACAGAAAAGTCCTGGTTCACACTGGAGAGTGATTCAGGTCATCAACTTATCAGGACTGGTATTTCTTTTTACCTGTTTGGTGAACATGACGTGTCCTGTTTGGACAGTGAGTTGACTATGTCCAAAGACGACAAGATGAGAAGGATTAAAATTACCCTTTTTTTCACGTTATCACAGTCGCTCCTGAACTTCGGAATACAAAGACCAACCACTTGTGGTCTGAACATAAAAGAATATAAGACTACTAACTAACTAAAATTTAAAGAAGAGCTAACTTTTAATATTTTACACAGATGACTAACACTAAGACCGGCCTTTTAAAGTACTACGCTTGTAGTACGCAAACTGAGAAAAACTACAATACGTCTTTAGCTTTCGAGAAGACTAAAACTTCTGGCCTTAAAGGCGGACAGTAACTGATGGCAACCTCGCGTGAAGATTCGTGGCAAGATGGCTCACTTTCTCTCCTTCTACTACCTTCTACTACGCTCTTGGCAAAAAGCCACAACTTAAATACTTAAGCAAGTACAATTTGCACAAACATATTCACGCGTTAAGTCTAAGTGGAAAATAAGAGATGATGGTAAAGTTTTAAAATAAAATAAACGTTAGTCAAACTTAAGATCCTTACAAACTGATCTAGAGAGAACAATGCACCCGATACAACCAATCCCACATTGTGGAAAGATACAGTTACAGAGGTGGCGGAATAACGATTTGGACTGGGATGTGTCTCGACGATCACACTGACTTGTATGTGTCGCATGGAGGAACTTTAATGAGTGTGAGATATCAAGATGAGATCCTTGATCAATATATTTGCCCATATGCCGCTGCTATTGGTCCTGGATTTCTTCTGATGCATGGTAATGTGCGACCGCACGCAGTTCGTGTTGCTGAAGAATATCTTGAGGGTCACGGAATGGAGTGGATGGAATGGCCAGCTCAATCCTTGGACCTGAATCTGATACAGCATCTTTAGGAGGTTCTTGGGAGACAGGTTGCTGCTTTTTTAAGTTCTCATCCAAGGTCATTAGATGAGCCTGAACAGGTATCATCCTGTGTCTTCCTTCCCATTTCACTGACCAACTTCCCATTTCACTGACCATCCTGTCTATTTCACTAACCAACAATTTAATTGACAGCATAGAATGTTGTTGCCGTCAATGTATCGCAGCTAGAAGTGGATAAATTTCTTATTGGATCCCATTTTTGTAATGTTACCACCACATTTTTCGTTCAAAAACTGTAATGTACTGTTTCTCCAACATTAGATTTCTCTACTAAGATTGCAATTTTTTGTTGTAATTTATGTTTGTGTTGAACTTTAGAAACATTCCATGTTGCATTCATTAAAGAACTGTTTAGTGAACATATCTTCCAAATATCTTGTTTTTAAGTTGTTTCATTCTCAAATTAGACACAAAAAACTTGGTGTTTCTTAACTTTTGGATTGCAGTGTATTTAGCATTAAAAGTACATCAAATAAATTTATTAAGATATTGTTCGGCTGCGGCTTAAGACATAATTACGTAATTTGCATAATTATTGCATAATATCACATACCCAAATTACAACGATATACATTACAAATGCAGTTTACAAATTCTTACGAGCGTACACTGCGCCAAAAAAGAGGGAGGGACACTTCTATATCTCCCCTTCTACTGAGCCGATTGATTAAATTCAACTTGTGTTTTCATGTTTCGAAAGCGCGACTTAGGACATCTATATATAAAATACATTTATATATAGAATTGTTAATGTTTTGTTAAAATCGCACGAATAGTTTCTAAAATGTTAGAGCTCGAAATTTTAGCTCCTCCATGTTAATTGAATTTGGTATATATTTATTAATATCTCTTTGTAGAGACATTAGGGGTTTTGATGAGAAAAGACGGAAAAAATGGGCTGTACGCTCGCTGGGACTCAACTTCTCGAATACGCACCGAGCGTGGTAACCATTACACCACGAAGACATGCAAACAAAATGTTGATTTTGTGAAAATAATGCTTCAAGTGGTTTACTTGAAATGTTTCCTGTACTTTTTCTAGAGCTGAAAGTATGCATATTGGACGGTAGGAATCCAGACTACTAGGGTCTTTGTCGCGTTTAAGGAAAAATATGGTTTGCTCAACTTAAAATCAGAGAGGAAGAGGGAAACATGGAGGCGTTTGTTGAAGAATGTAGATTAAGAAGAATGCTGGAAAAGATTTACATATAATTTTGATTATTACGTAATTTATACTGTTTGGGCCAAATGCTTTCTTTAAAGGAAAGATATCGAAGATTTGTTATTGTTGTATATGTTTGTTGTATTGCTTTCTTTGTGAATAATTTGCCATCTACGGTGCTGATTATTGCTTGCACGAACTCGCAGTTGTTTTGTTGTGTCTTCTGAAGGATAGTCTGCTAGGAAAACTGCATCTAGTATATAGATGAGTGAGTCTGTCATGTTGTTTTTTATATTATTTGCTCACGAAGTCTTCACTACGTAATTGCGTATTCGTGTAGACCTTATTGGTAACAATCTTTTGGAAAAGCCCATATGTGTTTCTACTTTTAGCGTAGAAGGTCTCTCCAGCTTTGTAGCTTGGCACTGATAATCATTCTTTTGTAGATTACTCTTTCTGTTCTAAACGACGCTAAAGTAGTCGTTGGGATTTTCAGTCGTCCTTCTATTTTCAGCTTACGGCGTAGTGTTCTGCGTTTGTTTTTTTGTGAGCGGAGATCCTTGGTCCACCAGTTAAGAGGGTTTTCTTGTCTGTTTGGAAGTATTTCCTCGTATGATGTGTATAATGTGTAATGTGCTTAACAGTTGCGTTGTGAATGCGTCTAGGGTTTCACTTGCAGTGACGACTGTTTGAAAGCTTTTGTCGAATGCGAATACTGCTGAAGACGTTAATTTTAAGGTGCTATGCAGCGTAAGTTATCAATAGCTGCGTGGTTCTGGAGTTGTTGACCTTTGTTATATGTAACTACGTATCTCTAGCTGCAGATGTACTTATCTGCTTAGATCTGCTCAGGGGCTGAGCACATTACAGAGATTGTGGACGAAATTAAAAGTAACTTCCATTTCTTCTGAAGAAGGCGAGTATATCAATATAAGGACTATTGTAAGATGATTTATTTCTATAACTACATGATCATGTTCTGTCATCGTGGTATGCAGGGAACCAATCTGGGTTGCAACGTACGATGGCTGCCTTTGGTGCTTGGCTTGAGGCATCATTGATGGCCTCATAGATTTTCCGTTACAAACGAAAGCACCAAAGGCCAGAAACCTTGCTATTTTGTGATATGTCTCTTGCGCTAAGATTACATTTGCTTTTTTCGATTGCATAGGTGATTGCATGTACTGTAATGGCCCGCGCCCATTTCAGGTGTATTTGGGCGCATCTAATGTAACCACTTTTTCGAGATATTGTATGGTATGCTGTGATACTCTGTACTTACTACTGTACTGCATACCACTTTGTGTTCTAACGATAATAACAGATAATATTAATATGCTCTTATAACTGCATGCATACATTAATATCCTGTGATGTGCACAGCATATGTGGTTACCACATACGTTGTGGTAACCACTGTATGTTCTAACGAAATATGGTGCGGGAGGTGTAGCAAGATGGATAGCCTTTTGTGAGGAAGTTGCCCTTCTGTGATTGCTGTTTGAAGAATTGATGCAGCATGGCTACGTTGCTCTGCATTTCCTTCTGTGATTGCTGTTTGAAGAATTGATGCAGCATGGCTATGTTGCTCTGCATTTGCTTCTGTGATTGCTGTTTGAAGAATTGATGCAGCATGGCTACGTTGCTCTGCATTTCCTTCTGTGATTGCTGTTTGAAGAATTGATGCAGCATGGCTACGTTGCTCTGCATTTCCTTCTGTGATTGCTGTTTGAAGAATTGATGCAGCATGGCTACGTTGCTCTGCATTTCCCTCTGTGATTGCTGTTTGAGGAATTGATGCAGCATGGCTACGTTGCTCTGCATTTGTTAACTTTGTTCTGGTCAGAGCAGTACGAGAAGTATGCTCTGTTGTTGCACGTCATGTATCTCGAATTCGTGAAAATTATAGCACCTGTTGCTGCCAAATGATTCTGTAAGTGGCGTGCTACCTAGCCGATGAAGATCTGACGTTGCTGCATGATGGTACTAAATGCTACTGGCTGACATTTCATGATCCATTTGACATTGCCGTTCTTTGTTGTCTATCTGTAAAGTAATCAAGAATTAGCTTTGGTTATGTTAAATTCAGATGTCTGATGTTTGTGGCCTGCATTGTACTCACGGGCAATGTTTTCGCAGAAATCTTGGTTTGGACAAAGGTTATACTCGTCACATACTCCTCAGAAAGTATTACCTCAGCCAGTAACCAGCAAGTAACTGGTATTTCGTGAAAAAGAAAATTATTGTCGATGCAAAAGTAGTGTGAGAAGCACAAGTAACACAGGAGTTGCGATTCCTATGACGATCTTTCTTGTAATAATTTAAATCAAACTAAATTTAATAATTATTTATAATAATAATTTAATCTTATTTAAATTGTTTAAATATTTAAAGTTTCTACGTAGAGGTAGAAGTTAAATTTCCCCAAAATAGTATTTCTCACAAACTCCTAATCTAAACTTCCCGAAAATCATCTCGTAAGCTTACATTTGCTCGATTTCTGACTTAGTCTATAAAATATAAAACTTTTTTCACTAAAACAGTAGAAACATCACGGTGAAAATTGTAAAATATTTTTAACTAGTTAATTTGTTAGTAATTTAAATAACATCAACGTATACGTTTGTGCAATTTTCACTTCTGAAAGCTTAAATTGTTATTAAAAAGTTAAAAATTTTTCTGCTGAAAGAAAGAACCTAGAATGAACAGTTCCTCCCTTTCAAGCAGTACTTTGTAAGTTTTATTATACATTTTCTAACAGTTATTTTAAGTTTTGTATCTTTCCTATCTTATTCTAATTTCAGCTTACAATTTCCTGCCAGAATGTGAATTCAGAAACGCAGATAATGCAAATGAGTGCTATTTATGTCGTGACTTAACCGACTTCAAGTCTGATTTCCTGACTAGCGCGCGTTTGCCTTCTGGCCACGTCTCTCTTAGCTATTACTACACTCGGCCATATCTTAGGCCCTTGCTAGGCTTCGCCGATTTAAGTAATACTTAGGGGCCAACTAGTTAGATTCTGATAGCTTCGGCTATATCCTTTAAGAGCTTTAGTTAAGTTAATTTTAGTTCAAATTATTAGTATTTAAGTTCAAGCCCGAGTGGCGGCTTTATTGTAAAGTTCCAAGTCGGAACTGATTGTAAATATACTGAATAATAAAGGGTTTTAAACCCTTCTCAAGTCTCACCTGTTCTGTTCCCACTTAAGCGATTATTCGCTTGTTAAGTGTTTGTTTGGTTCGGAGTTAAAATTATAGATTTAAAGAGTTGAACCCTACAACTTGTCAAAATGTGACTAATTGACTAAAGGTATAAATTTCCCTTTCTTAATGCATGACATATATGGATTATCTCACTTGTCTGACAGTAACATCAAAACAAGTCCACGAATTTTATTACAGTGTGGGGTTTTACTTATTTAATTCAGTGTTCAATCCTAGGAACCCCACAAACACTAATAAGCGAATAATCGCTTCTGTTAACAGAGACGTAAGACTTAAGAAGGGTTAATTACCCTTTATTTCTCAAAATACATATGATACAATTAACTCCTAAATCGGAGTGTACAGCAAAGCCTCCACTTGGGCTCGAACTTAAATGAATAGGAAATTAAACTTAACTAAGCTTAACTAAAGCTAACTGAAGATATAGCCGAAGCGACCAAGATTTTAAGTAGTTGGCCCCTAAATCTTAATTTAGTCGGCGAAGCCAAACAAGGGCCTAAACAACGGTCGAGCGTAGCAAAGCTAAGAGAGACGTAGCCAAAAGGCAAACGGGCACTAGTCAGAAACTCGGACTCTCTTTGGAGAAGTCGGTGAAACATGGACTTAAATACTACTCTTTACCCATTTGCATTCACTGCGTTTCTGAAATGACATTCTGGTAGGAAATTGTAAGCTGAAACTAGAAAGATAAGAAAGATGCATGAACTTAAAATAATTGTTAATATAATTAGGATAAACCTTAGAACAGGATTGCGTCTGTCGTTGGCTTAGGCCTTGGCTAGCTTACAGCTAACACTAATGCACTTCGTTTAACTCCCCCCAGTTTTTCTAGAGAATTCTCCGAGGGTCAAAAAAAAATCTTCCACTCCTCTTCCTCTACCACTAGACCACTTGAGAGAAGTTTGGGCCTACCCCGTATGTTAGTGTACCCATGCTATAAAGACTTATAAAGCTCTCTACCTATCAAGACAGACATGCATCCCATAAATATTTCATTGTGTTGCTACTGCCACTAAATAATTTAGAGCTGATGAAACACGTTTTCATTCTTCTACCAGAATAGTACCCCAAATTGTTTAAATGCAGAACCGATCCTAAAGTAGTGGGGTGAGTTAAACACTCCACGCTGTAAACGAGTGGTGACGCCAAATTGGAATTAGTGTTAAACTAAATGAAAGTGTTAAAACGAAATGAAAACATACTTTTACTACAGAGACAATTTTCAGGCTTGGCCTCAACGGTAAAAATACCTCAGTCTTCAACTTCACCCTGGAACCATTCGACCGTTTTGATATTTGATGAATGAAAAGAAAAAGATTTCGAAGTCAAAAAAATTTTCATTTAGGGTATGTCTGAATGGGTTATGAGGTATTTCCACCACCTTCTTCGCATGCCTTCGTGGTGTAATGGTCAGCACGCTCGGCGCGTAACCGAGAGGTCCGTGTTTCGATTCCCGGAGAAGGCGTTGCTCATTTTTCATCACGTTTCCTGCTTCCAAAATACCTAATGTTTTTACACTGGCGTCCGAACTAAAAAGGGGGTGGATGATGATTCCCCATCACCGGGATTTGGCGACCCCAAACCCCTGACGTCCTTTAAAAGGGGTATATATTATAAGGCATTTCTCCCGCCTTCTTTGCATGCCTTCGTGGTGTAGTGGTCTGCATGCTCGACGCGTAACCGAGAGGTTCGTGGTTCGATTCCCGGTGAAGGCGTTGCTCAATTTTCATGTCTCCTGCTTCAAAAATACCTAATGACTCTAAACTGGCGCCCGAACTATAAAAGATGGTAGATGATGATGCTCCTCCACCGACTGAGGCCCCTAATCCTCAGTCGCTCTTTAAAAGGGGGAGTATATAAGGTATTTCTCCTGCCTTCTTCCCAGGCCTTCGTGGTGTAGAGGTGAGCACGCTCGACGCGTAATGGAGTGGTTCGTTTCCCGGCGAAGGCGTTGCTCATTTTCCCTTCTTCTGCTTCCAAAAAAAATCTTAATGACTCTACAGAGTGAATTATGCGATTAATGTAGCTGCGCGTTAAATATTTCTCAACTGTACTAACTAGTAGCCAAGCTTACTATACTGCAAGATTTACTCTTATATGACGTCTGTGACTTCTAGTCTGCTCAAAAGCAACTTCTGTTCTACTACTCCCGTTATGTTTTCGTTCCGCCAACTTCTGTAAGTAAGTGGAGTCTAATTTGGGAAAAGCTTAATACTGCTTGCCTACTGATTTTGCTAGCGGTCTGAACTGTACCAAAAGTACCTTCTACCATTTCATTTTAATTTTTATTTTGATATTACCTCGGTTGTGAACAATTGATTCTAACCGAGGTTCAACAATTCTAGAATCTATGGAGTTTATTTATTAGATTAAATTTTCCCATTAGTTTAAAATCTAATTTAGTTGACCTCGAATCTAGGTGGACGTGCATGAACCTTGACGTGGTTCGATTTAAAAAGCACTCATTTTTTAGCTGTTAATAATCATGTTGACTAATGCTTTACGTTGTAGAGACATCACATTATTTGGAAGCAGGAGATGTGAAAAATGAGCAATGCCCTCGCCGGGACTCGAACCATGGACCTCTCGAATACACGCCGAGCGTGTGGACCACTACACCACGAAGGCATGCGAAGAATGTGTTAGAAATACCTTATAAGGCAACAAGAAAAGAATACCCTAATTTAGACATTAATTTCATTTTTTAATTGTAAAACCAGTAACAAATACCTGTGTTCCGATATGTTTTTAAAAAATATGGTTTTTCCCCCCATTACCGGCGGCATCAGTTAACAGAGAGCGCAATACCGTTTTCCAAGTTTAAAAACATGATAAACCTCCCCAAATTATTTCTCCGATTGATAATACTACTCTAATATTGAGATGGAGATTACTTCATCATTGGAAAAAGCCTAATGCACTCTTCAGAAGTCGATTGAATGTTATCTACTTCTGTAAGGATGTGATAAGGTCGGAAACTCTTGAGACAGCATTGATTGCTTAATAATCTCAACTCAGTGACCCCAGGTTAAACGAAATAAACTCTGCTCTCCGCCCCTTGGTTGACCTAAGAGTGCCGTGCGCATGGAGGTAGCTTTGTACTTCAACATCCTTATTTTCTGTGATGTTAATTTGAAGTGCTGGACTTATGCTAACTCTGATGATGTTCAAGATCATGCACATGCAATAAATCATAGTTTCGTAAACATTTGACAGAATATTTTTGGTGCTATTTCGTAATAACTCTGGAATCTTAGAATTGAGCGGTCGTAAGGAAGTGTAAGTATTAATTTTTAATTCGTTTTGGGATTCGTTTTGGGTAAAACAAGATATGAAACTTATTATTATTATTATTATTATTATTATCTGTCTGCATTCTTTTGAAAAGTTATCGGTTTCATAAGCCGTATTTGGCAAAATAATAATTGGCATTCACGTTAGATATTTTCTCAGCTACGTTTTCTGCCTGTTTTCTGTCACTCCGATAACATGTCATAGCAAAACCAAATAATATCATCTGTCAGTTTATTTCGGATAGCTGCTGATTAAACACCTCGAGAAACGATTTAATGGAATCACAGTTTCAGGAATAAATTGCAATTTAATTATAAGAGCACTGCAGCAAACTCGGACATGTTAAACAGGTTACGGTGGAAAGAAACTGTATATAATAATTCTTCACGGTATGCTGCGAGCTATATTCGAAAAACAATGTACGTACATTTTATCAATGTGGTTGAGGGGAAGAAATTATTAAAGCATGTTAAGTTTTATGTCAGTAATATTTTTTGATAAAACTGGTACAACTATGGATGAATAATAATGGTTTGAATAACAGCTTTCCATTTCGTTTTCAAATTAGATCATACGTAATATCTATTCCGCAGAAAGCATTCCGAAGCACTGCATGTCTTATAAAAGGATTTAATCTCAAAAATCTTTCAATGGGAGAAGGGAACTAAGTATTTCGTTATCAAGTGGAAGCTTTAGCGAAGAATGTTATCCACATTTAATATTAAAACGGACTAAAAAGGTAAATTAACCGAAAGGTTAAAATCTTCTGTTTGAGCGTGAACGTAGGTATTATTTTCGAGTCTTTTTTAATTTCGTTAATTTAACCTGATTGTTCAAATGTAAGCATTCATATATCAGAGCCAATGGGATAAAATTCGGACGGAAACTCAGAACGGCTAATTCGGGTTATTGTGATGAAGGCTTAAAGCCAAATCTCCAGTCGTCGCTTCGCGGTTTCTTCGAGCCGACAACGATAGAAAACGGCAGTTCATGCTCTTCGTCGCCCTTGACCAGGTTGTCTATAAAGTAATCAAGTGCTTAAAAGCGGCTCCAATTGCTTGATATGACCCTTTGAGAAATATTCAAATCTTGGGCGACCTCCATCGCCTCCCTCAACTCTACCAATTACTCGCCACTTTTGACCGTCACTTCAGTGATGCCTTTGAGCCAATATTAGCGAAAACTGATCCCGCTCAGAAACCACATTAACTTTAAAGAATACTACAGGCCGGATTTCTAACATGCGTTCATTGCGCACCACATTGTCAATCACCGAATTTGCATATTTCTCTAACGTATGCACGTAAGTGCAATTTAATTAATATAAATAATTGCAGCATTGAGAATTGGTTGCAACATTAAATTAATGTGCATATTTTTTCTCATTATTCTTTAATTTTGATAACCAGTGTATAGAAAATGTATGAAAATCTGAATATTTGATAAAGATTTAGTGTAAGAGACTTTTATTTAATTTAAGGTCTGTATTTTTTCAAATAAAAAGAAAGGGCAGGTTA
>KK116896.1:242029-256805 GCA_000611955.2 Stegodyphus mimosarum | reverse complement strand
ATATATATACGTATATATACATAAACAATGAAAGTAATTAAAAGTAAATTAATAAGCCCAAGACTTGAGCTAAAGCTGCAAAGCAATAATTCAGCATAAATTATAAATTATAAATAATTTAGTTTTTCCTTAACTGTGTTTAAAGCAAGGAGGACTGCAAATTCTATTAATTTTTTTAATTTCTGAAAAATACCCTTTCAATGATATTTTTTTAATTGGATTTCCGTTGCTTGGAGATGTAATATGGAGAGTTTTCTTTTTATAATATATACATACACTGGTGTGCAAAAATTAAGGACGAAGTCGAAAAATTAGCATATCAGCTGAACGAAGAGGCAGAAAGACCAATCACGAGATTAAGTAAGGTGATGTACGGTAGCCCATGCGCAGATATGCAGGTAGACGTAATGGGAGTGTCTGAGTAGCATAAAGCATGTTGTCGGTGTAAGACCAGTATTTCTGGCAAAGAGATTGCACGCCGTATAGCAGATAAAATCACACCGAGTTGCTGCCTCAATGAGAAATGGCGAATAATCAATCTGTTAGACGACATCTGGATGCTTTTACCCGAGGTCGAATCATTGGGAAGTTGGAGGAAGGCCGCAGTGTGACAAGTGTGGCTGCAGAGTTCGGAATTGCTCACAACATCGTTTCACGACTTTGGAGACAATTTCAAACTACAGGAACAGCTATCCGGGGGTTTAGTAGTGGTCGTCCACGAGGAACCACACCCGCAGATGACCGGTATATTGCCTTACAGGCCAGAAGAAACAGGCGGCAGACAGCGGGAGAAATCGCTAGACACACGACACAGGCGACTGGACGACCGATATCGCGTTTTACCGTGGCCAGAAGACTGCACGGTGGTGGTCTGTTTGCACGACGCCCTGTACGGTGTGTACCTCTAACGCCTGCCCATCGGAGAAGGCGTTCTCTGTGGTGCCGGGAACACCGGAATTGGAGAGACAATGAATGGGGACGAGTACTCTTTACAGATGAGAGCAGATTCAGTCTGAGTAGCGATTCTCATCGCATACTCATCTGGAGAGAGCGGGGAAGCCGCAATCATCCCTCGAACATCATTGAAAGGGACAGGTATGGAGGTGGCGGTGTTCTCGTTTGGGGAGGCATCATGTTTGGTAGCCGTACAGACCTTCACATCTTCGACGCATGTTCAGTCAACGAGACCCGTTATTGTAACGAGATTCTTCTTCCATATGTGCGTCTTTTTAGAGGCGCTATGGGTCCGCAGTTCCTTTTCATGGACGACAATGCACCATGTCATCGCACAGTAGCTCCCGAACAGCTCTTAGAGAGTGAGGATATTGAACGTATGGATTGGCCGGCACGATCTCCGTATCTCAATCCCATCGAGCATGTATGGGATTGTTTAGACAGACGCTTGGCAGCTCGTACCTTACCACCAGTAACGATTCCGGAGCTTCGATTGGCGCTGCAAGACGAATGGGCAGCAATGCCTCAACAACTCATTAACACCCTCATTCTCAGCATGGGCAGACGCTGTGAAACCTGCCTAGCAGTCAGGGGAGATCGTATTCCCTATTAAAGACCGGATGTTTCTTGCTACACACCCATCACAGGGATGTTTCGGCCTTTAGTCGCATTGCGCTCCGTGCTACTTTTTCAATAAAGCTTCTTTTTATCCCTCTGATTTCTCTTTTAGTAAGTGTTGCTTACATTACTCATGCCCTTACGTATCGGGGATCTTACGGTATTAAATGTGTTGATTTGGAAAGCTTTTGTACAAAGTTATATTGAAAAACCCGTCTCGTCCTTAATTTTTGCACACCAGTGTATAAATATATACATATATCATTTTTACCTCCTTATATGTATAGCAGTTTGTCATTTCGGAGATAACAAAATAATCGAAATATCCAAGGTTTCTTCCGAGAAGTTCAACCTAAAAGACGGTTCTGATTCAAAAAAATTTCACCAACTTCCTAACAAATATTATAAATGCAAATGTGAGTTTGTTTGTTACGCTTTCACGCCTTAGTTACTTAACCGAACATCATGAAATTTTCAATAAATATTTTGGATATGTTAGAAAAAGTTATAGGCTATAAAATGTAACTTACTTGTTGAAACTTAAGCTATATAATAGGTTTTATAGCTTAAAATGATTTTCCTTGTATAAACATTAAATGTTGAAAGTTTCATAACGATAAGTTAAGGGATGTAAAAGCTTGTCTGCGCGTGCAAGGGGCGTGCCTTAAACCACCCAAACATTTTTAACCTTTTCGGTAAAATAATTAAGGCCTGAAAGCGTAACATTTATTAATTAAGCGTTTATTAATTTTTATTCGTTTAATTTAATTTATTATTAAAAATCCTTCAGGATTTCCGGCTTTGGCTCTTCTTTCAAAACCATTTTTCAGTCATTAGGAAATATGGTCATTAGGAAATATCATTAGGAAATAATTTTTTTTACTAGATTTCGTGGCGATACACTCCGTAAATAAAAAATATCCGCAGCCTATAGGTATTGAAGCAGGGCAGTATTTACTGAAATTTTACGTGGAGTGTATTTTTAAAATTCACTCGCAGTTGAAATTTATGCAAGGACATCAACGCGAGCGAAGCCCGCTGGTAAAAGGTAGTTATTTATAAAGATGCAGATTGCTTTATAAAACAGTTGCGCGACTTTCGTAAAGATGCCGAATATTTATTTCCTCCATTTCTTAACTAATTAATCAGCAATTAAAACGAAATCGATTTGCATATGGTTGCGCTCACCTTTACGAAAACTGCCATATATGCCAGAATGCCTTTATGAAATAGAACGCCGTAAGAGTGCCGACGCTCAATTTCAAGCGAGACACGTTCCCTTATGCTGTGGCACCTTAAGAAGATTATTGTCTTTTCGAACAGCGGTCGACTTGCATAGAGAGGCAACATCGTTATGAAGACGTCCCTAACTGAATACAGAATGCGATTATTTTCATTCTATGTTTTCCTAAAATTTATACAGATATGTGTATTTATATAACAAGATAACAACCACTAAACTGGTTTAGTTTTCTTCTGCGATCAACAAATGTGTCCGTGTTTACTAACTGTAACCGTGCGAAATTCTAAGACCTAATATTTTCTTCCAAGGTCAGTCATCGAAGGATAAGTCGTTTATGTACTATTTGAAAGAAACTCATCTGAATATTCATTTTTGAGGTATACACTGCGTAGATTGATGACTTGAGAGCTTTATTTGACAGTTGAATATGCTTAAGAATTATGTTTAGAGACTGAGGTCACCAAATAAGTAAACCCGATGTTATAATCTACAGCCCCAAGTAGCGTAGTCTTTAAAATTCCTTTTACTTTAAATTTCCAGTATTGTTATATGTGTAACTATAACTGTATCTATTATTATTATTGTTTCATAAATGTAATATAGAATTATTAGAGTAGAATGTAGAATAAACGATATTTGTATACATCTCGTAATCATCATTGAGCACCTATCAAAGCTATAAAAATGATACATTGCGCAGTCACTGATAGATTAAAGAACCACGCAGACACAAGATATTTTAAACTAAAACACGATGTTAAATTGTTTACAGTGAAATCGAAACTTCCATAGCTGGTAAGTTCGTTGTTTATTTTTATTTGAAGTAGCTAAATATATATATATATATATGCAATATTTCAGTTATTCCAGCACATCGTGGATGACTGGTGAGGCTATTCCATTACACGTTTTGGCAGATGTTTGACGAAGCTGGGATGATTGAACCACGGAGAAAAAATACGACTCAGGACTTTCACTTTTAACAGCATATCTTTATTTTAATTTAGAGCAGATGATTTTTCCAGATGAAGTTACTAAAATAACTTATTGAGTAATTGAACTATTAGCTACGACGGACTGTAAACTTTAATACGTCATAACGTCTAACAAAGAAAGAGGAGCATAGCGAAGAGGTTAGCAGGATGAAGGCGAGAAGGCATCTGTCTAGGAAAACTTATGACGCAGCATTTATATGAGGAGGTTATGTAATAGGCGCGAATGTTCCAGAAGGTACTGGTCTAGGGCAGTGTTCCGCAACCTTTTCTCACCTGCGACGCACAAAAAATTTTTCTGGAATTTCGTGGCACACCAAAAGCTAATGTATATATGTATTGATTTATACACGAAATTTACAATAAATTTTTGTTTTTAATTTGAAAAATATACAATTATAAAACCATTACATATTTATTTATATGCAATCATAATAATTATCATAATAATCGAAATTTTTTTTAAAAAATTAAAAAACAAAAATTCTTCAATTTGATTGGTTTATTTCAATTTGATTGGTTATTAAAAAACAGTTTTAGAGCTATTATTTTTAATTAAAATGGTCTGAAACCAATATATTTCGTTTAAATTTATGTTTAGAAAAAAGTTATATATTTTTGAGTTCCGAGTTATCGAGGAAGTGCCGAAACAATTCAAATGCTGACACACTTACAATCACACATACAACCACACAACAGTGAAATAATAAAAACATTTAAAATAGACATTATTAAAGAAAACAAATTGTCCTTGTGTATTAAATACATAATAAAAAATTGCAAAATGTCAAATACATGTATTTGATTGCGGCACACCTATATCCTACTCATGGCACACCAGTGTGCCGCGGCACACTGGTTGCGGAGCACTGGTCTAGGGGAAGATCCTGAATTGCAGAAAATTAATTAAAGGTTTCTAGTTCGCAAAGAGCAAAGCCATCGTATTTTTTTTTCTTACATATATATAATGAAAGTAATTAAAAGTAAATTAATAAGCCCAAGACTGGCGCTAAAGCTGCAAAGTAATAAAGCAGTAATTCACTATAAATTATAAAAGGAAATCTCTCCATATTACACCTCCAAGCAACGGTATTTCAATTTAAAAAGATATTTTTCAGAATTTAAAAAAAATTATAGAATTTTCAGTCCTCCCTGCTTTAAACACAGTTAAGGAAAAACTAAATCGCAAAAATGCCAAAATCAAAAGCAAACTCCTTAAGTATTGAAAAACCAGTTATTGTTATTGATAAATTGAAATTCCGTTGCTTGGAGGTGTAATATGGAGAGTTTTCTTTTTATAATATATATATATATATATATAAACTTTTTAAAGTTTTAAATTAAATATGGATGGATTAAAGTCACCAAGTAATCTAAATTTCGAAGGTAATTTAAGCGAAAATTGGAAGAAGTGGAAACAAAAATTCCAAATTTACATGCTAGCGTCTGGTGGTATTAACTAAATCACCTGAAATTAAAGTAGCTATTTCATCACACAGCTGGCAACGGTACATTTTACCGACCTGCGCAGACGACAACATTGTGCACAAGAATACCTGTCTGTGGATCAGGCGTTTGAAATCATTGCAGAAATTCGCGAAGGTGATGTGAGTCTGCGCTGTATCTTCGGTGCCGAAAGTTTATTTTGAAAGCACAACGAGAAGCGTACGTCAGAGTTAAAATCGGAAATACTGATGCCAAGCTAATTTTCCGTAACAGTTTTTATTTTGTGTTATCCAGATCCTTATCTGACGGAGGAGTTCATCGTCAAGCGCAATGGCCTCCCAAGTCCATTATTATGTGCACTTGTGCGTTTTCTGCGCTATGATGATGTGTTCTAGATGCCACTCGACTGTCGCACAGAAACTCGACGACCTTCATCCAAGTGGAGAACCCCATGTTCCCCACGTATCGGATCATCGTTTCTTCCTGCAAGAGATTTTCACCAAGTATGGCCACGATGGACAAATGACCTTCGAAGGTAAGTCCTTTTTGTCTTATTACTTTTTGGTTTCAGACCACATTCTGCTATACATATTGTTGGGTGCGTAGGGGTTTCGTTATGGATTGAATGCACAAGTCGATAAAAAGTTACTCAAATTTATTCTTTTCGCAAGAAATAAAACAAAATACTGAAAAATTTCCTCCGAGATATTCGTACAATATCAAAATATCTCAAATGTTAAACAGAACTCGATTCAAAAACAGAGAAACTAATGCTATGTCACAGCGAATTTGCTGTAGTCAGTAACAGCGTTAAGTAAACAAACAATTCGCTTTAAACAGCAACAACTCAGCTGAAGTGTTTTAATTCGGCTTTTATAACCTTTTTAATTATCCACTAGCGTATGCTGGTAAAAACTATTTTCTAGATTTTTCTCGATTTTTGTGGATAGCAACAGCAATTACGAGATATTTATTTATTAAATATTAAATGCACGCGCTCTTTCATTGGAACAGCTTGAGTATAGGACCCCCATTGGCGATGTTTTGGCTTGGCGACCGAAAAATGTCGCCAAGTCATGGAAAGCAGTTAAAATTGAAAACACAAGTTAGAAAGTACGTTTTAACCAGAAAAAATTTTAGAATATATGTTTAAACAGCAAATTTGAAGGTACATGAGTAAGTGGAGGCATATTATTTTAAATAGTAATATTGAAAATACAAGTTTAGCCTTAGAAAAGCAGTTAAAATTGAAAATAGAAGTTAGAATGCACATTTTAACAAGAAAAATTTTAAACGCAAATTTAGAATATATATCTAAACAGTAAAACTGAAAATAAATAAATAAGTGGAGGTATGGTTTTAGCAGTCATACTGAAAATAAAAATTTTAAGCTGTAAAATTGAAAATAGGAGTTCAGAATTCATGTTTAAATTAAACACATGAAAATAGGAGTTGAGAACGCATGTTTAAATTAAAAAGAAAGAAAAGTTTGAAAATACACAAGTACATGGAAGCATATTTTAAGCAGTAATATCGAAAATGCAAGTTTTAAGTTGTAAAACAAAACGGGAGTTCAGAATACATGTTTACATTAAAAATACAGTAAAGAAATGCAGGAAATTTAGTAAAGTTTACAAAATCATGGTAAATTTACAAAGAAATCCTAGACTCTGCCCAGTTTATGTCGCTTACAATTTCTAGAAATTTGTTGAATACATCAATATTTAAGATTTAGCAAAAATACAAACAGGGTTGCCGAAATGGAGTATTCTAGACTTCACTGGGTTACCAGAAAAGTACCGTCTGGAAAGTGCGCCAAGCTGAAAATCGCCAATGGGGTCCTATATTCAAGCTGTACCCTTTCATTTTTACTTTTCCGACGTAGTTTTCTCTTCAACTTTCGTCTGCGCTGCACGGTGAAAATAAAACAATTTTAATTACATTTCTAAATAAATACGAAATCCTTAACAATATTTTGTGGTATGAGTGTTTTTAAAATGGCCGAGGAGTAATTTAGGATACGTCCCGCATTCAGTCATTTCGAGTTTTGTGACTTATTGATACTTCTTTTTTCGCATGTTGTCCGAGAGGTAAAGGGTTCGTTCTTTATTCTCTTAGCTGTTTTTGTAATTTTTCTTTCTGTTTTGCTTTTTTAAATTCTTAAACAAGTATTTTGCTAAGAAATTGTGTGGAACAGTTTATTTAAACCAGCAAAAAAGAGCTAATCTTTGTGAGGTTGCAAATGTGCAAGGTTAAAAAGATCGGATCCCTAAGACACTTAAATATTACAGTTTAAGGGAACAGTGTTCAAATATATTTATATTAATTCTTAGCGATAATTAATAATTTTGTTTGAAGTTAAGGCTGTAGTGTAGAATTGGGTGCCCCTTGTTTTTTGGCGAAAACTTTTGTTCTGTTTTGGCGATGAAACCCCATTTGTGGTTACCATGAGAGTTTTAACATGATTTTAGCTTCTTGATTTATTTAATTGAAAATAAATTGATGTGCCCATGGACAAAGCCAAGGCAATGTGCAATGACTAGTTTGTGCAGTTCTCTGAGGTTTTTTTAAGTGAAAATAGGTCGATGTGTACATGGACACGGAGTTTGTCAAATTCTTTGACTTCTTGTTTCGGTTTTGTGTAGCGGCCATCTTGAAATTGTGTCTTATTGGCGCCAATCTTGGCGTCAAAACAGAATCGCCAAAAAACAAGGGGCACCCAATTGTAAACTTTTACCGAAGTTAAAATGTGCTCAATATTTTCACTGAAAATGATGAAAGTACCAAAGCATACGAGAATAAACATTTAAACATAAAAAAAGCTCATAAGTAATAAATATTGCTTGAGGTACATGGGATGTGTATCTTAGTATTAGAATTTTAAATTTATTGGCAAAAAATTAAGCTTCTCACAAAATAAAATTTTCTGGATTTATAAAAGTGTTACAAAATATGGAAAGTTGCATGATTCGATGTTGAATTCGTTCCATACACGTCGTGTAACATGATTTATATTATTACCTATGATTTACTTAAGCATTTGAGCCATTACAATAAATTAAACTCTAAACGTGCAAAGATATAACTTAAGATTATCTCAAAATCTATCGAAAAGTGCGTATTATTTCTCAACGATTAATATCAATAGGTGCTCATATTTCCTTGTTTTAAACGTAGGTTAGTACTAATTTAGATGTTAAGGCACTTTTATTCACTGTAATATATCAAAGATGATGATAACGAGAAACTTATTTCATTTTATTTGTATCATACAACAAGTTCATACGTGATTAATGAAAATCTGCAAGGAACCTTGAACAACGGGATTAAATGAAATCGTATCCAAATATGTTTTAACTCTGCTTAAAAATATAAAGTGTTACACTGTTGTTATAAGTAACAGTATCTTCGGTAATATTTAACATGTTTTACGTCAGCTTGCAGAATGTGTGCTAACGGAATTGCTCAAAAATAACTCAGAGCTTTTTTTCTGGTTTTTAAAGAAACATTCCTGTATTCTGAATACAAAATTAGGCTCTAGTGTAGAATTGGGTGCCCTGTCGATTGGCGAAAAATTTTGTTCAATTTTGGCGATGAAACCCCATTTCTGCTTACTATGAGAGTTTTAACATAGTTTTAGCTTCTTGATTTATTTAATTAAAAATAAATCGATGTGCACATGGACAAAATCAAGGCAATATGCAATGACTAGTTTGTGCAATTCTCTGATGTTTTTTAAGTGAAAATAGGTCGATGTGTACATGGACACGGAGTTTGTGAAATTCTTTGACTTCTTGTTTTGGTTTTGTGTAGCGGACATCTTGAAATTGTGTCTTATTGGCGCCGATCTTGGCGTCAAAACAGAATCGCCAAAATACAAGAGGCACCCAATTGTAAACTTTTTACCTAAAAGTATTCTCGGGGATATATTTCATGAAGGTCGGAACTCTTCTGTTGAATTTTACGTTCAACAGAATTTTCAGTACATATTAATGGTATAAACACGCTTGAAAAAGATATTATCTGCATTGTTTTACCAGTGGTTCTTGCTTCTGAGTTTTGTTCAATTTGATTTTATCAGTGTCCAAGTAGATGAGACCAGTGAATACTGCTATTTCGGCCTTCCGATTCCCACAGAATAGGCTGCTCATGTTAAGGTTTGCATGGTTTTCTGAATTTATAATGCGAACGCGAGCCAAGCATTCATTTTGTCAAAATCAATTAAACAATATTCTTACGTTACTCGTATTTCCATGCGCTTGTGTAGTCAACAGCCGCTGATTACTGTAGGTTCGACATGGATTCAAATCCTGGCGGAGGTGTTGACTGCATGGGTTTTTTTTTAGTTCTTCTTATGCATTTGTAATGTTTAATAAATAAGCCAATTTTCCTTAGTTCTGCCGAAAAGACCACTTTTGCTTTATCCAGATAGCTGCTCAGTGTTTTTCCAGAAACCACTAAATTTTTAGGGAGATTGAACTCGTGTTTCCCTTATGCAATTAAACTACTATAAATGATAAGGTGAAAGTCTCGTGAGCGAATGGTGGGGGCTTGAATTCTACAGGCCTGTAAAACATAAATAAAATTATACTGGTGACGATGTACACTTTGCAAAAAAAGAGTTTTATATTTCCCATTCTTACTGGGCCGATTGACGAAATTCCAATTGCGTTTTGCGGGTCTCGAAAGCGCGACTTAGGATATGTATTAGATTTATATATAGCATTGCTGAAATATAGGTATTCTGACACAAAACCGGATTTCTTCTGAATTGACATGCCAATTTTTTTTCCATATTTCGATTCTACGACTCAAATGATGCCAAACTTTAGAAAAAATCGCACGGGTAGTTTTTAAAAAATTGGCTCTCGAAATTTTAGCTCTTCAAAGTTAATTCAGTCTGGTACGTATTTATTAATATCTCTTTTTTTGTGAAACTAATTTGATTCTTTCCTACACAGTTCGAAATTTAGGTTCATTCCAAATAAAATTCCCCCATATTTTATGATTTATTTTTAAAATTTGTGTTTTTAAATAATTTTTATAAATTTTTCGAAAAAACAATTTGAATTATAACCTATAGAATTTTTACAGTCTTCTTTAAATAGATGTATTTCTAAGCATACCTGCAAAAAATTAGAGCTTTTTATTCAAAATTTCCGAAGATATACGTGAATTAATTCTGTCGGTGTTTCTTGTAAAGTATTTGGATGTATGATTTTAAGCCTGGGAAAGATCAAAGTTGAAGAGCTACTTTGTTAACATACTTAAAAAAATTGATTTTTTTTAATGTCAGAAAACTTGTAGTATTTATTGAAATTGCAGACAAAGCGAAGAAAAATTGGTTGAACTGTTGAATGAAAGCAAATCTCAAAAGTGCAGAATCGGCGCTTTTTGGCGTTTTTTACAAGAGTGAGAATAATTGGATTTTTGTCAATTTCTTTTTGACTTTTTAAACTTTTTAAGAGAAAATAGATCGATGTGTACATGAACAAAGTCAAGGGAGTGCGCAGTACCGAGTTTGTGCAATTCTGGGGTTTTTTTTTCAAGTGAACATGGGTCGATGTGTACATGGATACTGAATCTGTGCAATTCTTAAAAATGCGCCAAGCAGTGCATGATTCTGCACTTTCCCCATCTACTCTTCATAATATAATTTTGGTATTTCGTGAAACAATTTAATCGATAACAAACCGCCGCCAGAGCATAAACTGAATGCGAAGAAAGGTGCGTCGGTAGGAATATTATTTGTAATCCTAAAACTTAATACAATCAAACTGATAATTTAGCAAGTCCAATGAAAGTTCAAGTCTAAAAATGCGAAGAAAGAAGGAATTGTTTTTAAAAGGGCATTAAAATTACAAACGATACCATGTACACACCGTTCCGTTTTAACTTAAAAAAAGAATCTGCTAATTGCACAATGTAGGCAACGTACACAAATGAACAAAATAAGCTAAAATAACAAAAATAAATTACAAGAAAATGCCATGTGCACAGCGTTCCGTTTTAACTTAAAAAAAATCAGCGAATTGCACAATGTAGGCAATGTTTCCGTAGCTTCAAAATACCCAGTCAGCCATGTTGGCGGATATACGGAGTTACCCATGTTGGTGCGTTTATTACTCATTCAAAAACAATCGCCGCCAATTAGTGGGCTAAGCGCATTAACCATTATAAATAAAATTTATTGTAAAATATAAATTACGTAGTTAAAATTGTTTAACCACTTTTTTTTTTTACTATACTGCAATTGTATTGAGTTATTGCTCATGTTTCAGTAGATCGAAATTTTGAATTTTATCTTTTTTTATTCTGCGTTATTTTTTTTTAAAGTTTTAGTTTAAATATGAATCAATGCTTTACGATCATCTATTGCTCATTTCTGCTTATTACAATTTCTTAAATTTCGTGCTAAAACGTTTTACTCCATTTTGCTACGTCTTAAAAATGTATATGATATTATGAAAAGTTTTAATATTGTTGATGCCATAAAATAAATAGTTATTAACTTTCAAATACTTTATCGTTGTTTTTCTTAAACTTCTGTTTTAGATATTTTTGCATGCTTACATGACCAATTTTTTGCATCTTTACAAACTGGCCCATAATATGCAGTTTTACCGAAAGAGTTAATAAATAAAAATTTTTAGCGGGAATAATCTTGGATAAAAGCGTATACAAAACGGGAAGCGAAAGAAAATATCCATCATAATATAGAGGAATTCACGCACTGACTGATTCATAAAAAAGGATGGAGATCCAACATTTTAATACAGTACTTTTTTAATACTCTTTTAAAATACGTTTATGTGCCCCAATATGTTATTTTGGTACTTGCGTAAAAACCGTTGATCATTTTTGCTTGTTAAAGAAAAGACGCCAAACTACGCAATTTTTCCCCAAAAATGGAAAAGTCTTCTTCAAGCACGGTGGGGTTAGTGTAACCTTGATTACACGTGTTAGTTATTATTCTTGAGTAAAGACTCCTTTTTTCCCCCTCATCACGCATTTTCGAAAAACAATTATTAAAATTTTCGAACTGCCTACTACAGGAGAGCATGCTGTTGAATATTTCCAAAGTTATGGAATCTTACCGGCCTCAAAAATGTGTTAATGGCCACGATATAGCGATATTATGAAAAAAATAATGGTAATTTTTAATGAAAAAATAAATATAAATAAATGATAATGGTAAAACTGTATATTACGGGCCTGTTTGGCGCATTTCGAAAAGTCGCCAAATTGCTTATTTTCGCGCGTTTTAGAAAATCACTACCTCATCATATCGCCATATTAGATGGTTGCGAATTTGAATGAATCCTGTAAACATGCAAAAAATTGATCATGTAAACATGCAAAAATATCTAAAACAGAAGTGCAAGCAAAACAACGATAATGTATTTGAAAGTTAATAACTATGTATTTTATGGCATCAACAATATTAAAACTTTTCATAATATATACCATTTTTAAGACGTAGCAAAATGCAGTAAAACGTTTTAGAACGAAATTTAAGAAATTGTAATAAGCAGTAAATGAGCAATAAATGATCGGAAAAAGCATTGATTCATATTTAATATAAAACTTTAAAAAAAATGCAGAAGAAAAAAAAGATAAAATTCAAAATTTCGATCTACTGAAACATAGCAAGAGTATAGTAAAAAAAAAAAAAAGTGGTTAAACAATTTTAACTACGTAATTTATATTTTTACAATAAATTTTTATTTTCATGACGCCAAGAAGGTTACCAGATTTGGTGCGATTTCGCTTCATTTGGCGACTGACCCGTAATCTGCAGTCTAGCCATGATAATATAATAAATTTGAAAGCAAAATAAGAATAGAACGTTTTTTCTTGTATTTAGTAAATGAGCTTTTTTGCTTTGGCGCTGTCTCTCGTGGTCGAGGGGATTTTCCGTTAAGTCCAATTATCCACAGCAATATCCCAAAATAATTTTGAAATGAGTATATCTTTAGAATTTCTGATACAGTTCCGCCACTTTAGATAAGTTTTTTTTTTTTTCCCGTAGAGTGTTGCCATTGCTCCCTTTTAAATAGTTAAGTTTGTTCATCAAAAACTCGTTTAAGTTTTACAAAATATTATAATATAGATAACAAAGCAAATTCCAAATTTGGGCTTCCAGATGCGCCTATTCGGGTGGAAACGTACGTTATTCAAAATTGGATGGCTCTAGGTGCCGTTGTTTTATCCCATTTAGAGAAACGCACATACATTTATGCAGATTTTTCATTATTTAATTTCTTTAAATATGTTACAAGGCGATAACTTTGGGTGGCAACAATTTGGAAAGTGATACGGCCGTTTATAGTGATTCAACGCAAAATCTCAAAACGAAAACAAGTCTTTCAGGGAGAAAACCCCTTTGCACTAAAAATAAGTTTACTGGAGGGTTGTTTCAACATAAGATATGAGTCATGAGCTGATTGATCGTACATTCCTTCCAAAATATTTGACACTTAATTTAATTGCCGAAATTTCAAATGTTGTATTTTGATCAAAAATACGTATTTTGGTTTCTTTTAAGAACTACAGACAATGCTGCACCTGACTCTTGAGAAACTACAAACTGCCTAAAAACCCTAACTTTATCTAATATATTTTGAGTAATTTTACTTAAATAGCAAAACGTCGAAACAATGCCAGATGCACATAGACATGACGCACACATTCCGGATATCATAATTTACTATTGTCTGTTTTTAATCATGCAGATTTTTAATATTTTTGCAAAGTATAAAAAATAATAAATTTTAATGATTAACTTATGCAGTCGTAAACACCGTGAACTAAATTGTTTAATTTTATTCATGTAAATATACGTCTCGTCGAGTTACCAAGACGAATACCCAGAAGAGCTTCGGAAACAATTTGTTCTCTTCATCGCTCAGACGTCAAACTGACACTGATCATGTATATTAATCATGATAAACTCGCGTTTAAGGGCAAACTGAAGCCAAGAGAGAAATCTTTCATTCTTTTTCCCCAAGAATGCATTGGTTCATGGTAAATGCATGGTTAAAAACATAACGATCATATTACAGTCAAGTACCGAAAATCCGCCGACCTGAAATCCGCCAACTCCTGAAATCCGCATTGCCTCTCAAAATATAAACATTGAATTTTTAGGTTCCAGAAACCGCAGAATGAAGAATGAAATACCGAACGAAAAATATTTATCCAATAATGACGTCATGATTACTGAATAATAATGATTCTGTGTTAGCGGCAGAAAAAAAAATCTTAGCCCAGAAGAGATTTTTAGTATGGATGATTTGTTCAGATGAGCCAACACTGGCATATCAGATAACCGATGACGAAATCATTGGTTCTGTTTTGAACTCGCCACAGCAAGAAAACGATTCCGACACCGACACAGATAATGAATTTGATAGGAGTTAAAATATCTTTTAATGAGGGTTTGGAACATGCTAGAAATACCTAAAATATTTAGAACAACAGAGGTGTGTCACACACCAAGAGATTATGACCCTGTAAAATT
>KK116896.1:204517-241998 GCA_000611955.2 Stegodyphus mimosarum | reverse complement strand
CTCTGGAGCACCTAAAGTTTTAAAACAAACCTCTATCAGAAAAATGTTTGAAATGAGCCAAAAAAAAAATGCTTTATTAGTATCCCTTATTTTTACACGTCTCTATTGTATATATATCCTTAATGCTTTAAAATATTCCTGTAATCACTAATATAAATGAATAATACAATAAATAAACAAATATATATAATAATTTAAAGCACATAATAAAATAATGTAATAATGTATATTATTGTACATAATAATTCAAGTAAATGTATCTAATATGCCCGATTTATTTTGCACTTTTAGTCTGAATATTATGATTTGGCTTTTCTGTCCTGAAATCCGCAAAATCCTAAAATCCGCAAAACCTCTGGTCTCAGACATTGCGGATTTCTGAACTTCTATTGTACTAGCAACAATCCAAATTTTGCTTAGAAACTTGATCTGACCTTTCGTGAGCTCACCAGTCGCCGACCGCTGAAGGCTGGTACTTCCAGCAGGATTCGAATGTAATGTAACGAGCTGGATGTAGGGCGGTTTCCCTATGTGTAAAATTAATACTATTTTCCGTAGAAAATGCTCCAAGAAGCCGTCTCTGCGTTAGGCAAATAGCACACATATGCTTTGCTATATCCAAATAACCCAACCTAACCTAATCTAACCTAACCTGAATTTTCATAAAGATGTTCGTGAACAAAGAGTAGAAAGAATCAGCAGTTGGTTAAAAAAGCACTCAACCCACAATTAGATTTGAACGTGATTAGGAATGAAGAGGGCTCCTCAATTGTTGAATCAATAATACCAATGAATATTAGTTATCTGACTAGCTTTCAAATTGTGACGAATGGACAAGCGGGTTTCACAGAGATTTTGTGGTTTTCTCGGTGCGTGATCTAAATATGAGTGTACTTATACGAGCATTGGTTTCAGAAAGCGCTCCACGAAGGCATCTCTTTCTTTAGCCAGAAAATCACCTTGCGCTTTGCCTTAAAATAAATAAATCCAGTCTAACGTGTCCTTCGCATATTTCCATAAAATGACTAATTTTATTAGTCCAAAGGGGCTCTGTCCCTGAAGGACTATTGTTTTCGTTTTGCGACTTTGCGTCGGAAACATTAAAAGTCTGTATCACTTTTCAAACTGTTGCCACAAAATATTGCAGCCCTGTATTATATTCAAAGAAATTAAATAATGAAGAATGTCCATAAATGCATGTATGTTTCTCGCATTGTGATCAAACGACGGTACCTAAAGCCATCGAATTTTGAATGCAGTCATCCTGCCGCGAATATAGGCATCTGGAAGCCCAAATTTGAAATTTGTTTTATGAACGATTTCATATTTTGTAAACCTTTAACGAATTTTTGATGAACAAACTGAAACTTTTTGATGAACAACCATTTAAAAGCGAAGAATGGCAACACTCTACGGGAAAAAAACCTTTTTATCTAAAGTCCGCGGAACTGTGTGTCAGAAGTTCTAAAGATATACTCATTTTAAAATTATTTTGCGATATTGTTCTTTAACTGAATTTTATGGTTTAAGTACGAAGAATATGATATTTAATAAATAAAGGTTTAAAACAACACAAAAGGTTAAAAAACGACCCTTTGGACGTAATTTAAAATCTGAAACCTTTCAGATTTTATATATTTTTATTTATTTTTTCAGAATATCATTCTGTTAAGCTTACGGCGGATCTTTGGAAAACGTAAAAAATTACAAATAAAATCATACTTTATAAAATTGTTTCCGAAACTGATCGATGCTACTACTATCGGTGATTGCCGAATAAATGGCCAGCTCATAAGACAAGTTAAACTCCGAAAATTTGACTCGTGTTCAAAACTTGGCAATGTACTGCACAAGCGTCTAGACCCCAAACCTCACTTTTGCTCATCGCCCAGGTTTCGGAATGACAGAGGGAAAAAGGGAATTTCATCCAAGCGCTCACAATTGCTCACGTTCGAAGACCGCGTGCTTATGTTGCTATCGCTTTAAATGCTAACGAATATGTGTTAGTGGTGCTATATTTACTTAGTTTTCTTAAAAATAAACTGGCTAAAATTATAAAATACCCCCTCCCCCCAAAAAAAATATTAAAAATCTTAAAGTACCAAAAGAATTCTGTATCCTCTTTAGCTCAGTGGTTAGCGCGTTAGACTCGAGACCTAAAGGTCCCGAGATCGAATCTAGCTACTCGCTGCTTAATTTTTCCGAACTTATAATATTTTTATAATTTCTTCTTTTTGTATCTGTAATTTTTCTCAAGTCACGTTGACTTCCTTTTTATTTTTCCTTAACGTCTTTCATGTATTTGTTCCTATTTCTGCTCCCTTTTATTAACTATGATGTGGAGGTAGAGGATTCCTTACCCTAGGCACTCCGTAATAATTAATCCTTGGAATAAACTGGCTAATTTTATTCTGTATATTGTGTATTATAAAAATAAAAAAACAAAAAGAAAAATTTGAAAAGTTTCGGATTTTAAATTGCGTCCAAAGGGGCGTTTTTAAACATTTTGTATGTTACTTTTATTTACTGAATATCATGTTCTTCGCATTTAAACCATAAAATTCAATTTAAGAACAATATCGCAAAATAATTTTAAACCGAGCCTATCTTTAGAATTTCCTACACACAGTCTCACGCGCTGCAGATAAAAATGTTTTTTTCCGTACAACGGTACCATGGCCCGCTTCGAAATCGAGTTTGTTCATCAAAAATTCGTTAAAGTTTTACGAAATATGAAATCGTTCATAAAACAAATTTCAAATTTGGACTTCCAGATGCTTATATTCGCGGCAGGATTACGGGATTCCAAATTCGATGGCTTTATGTACCGTCGTTTTATCACAATGCTAGAAACATACATACATTGATGCCCATTCTTCATTATTTAATTTCTTTAAATATAATACAGGGCTGCAATATTTTGTTTGAAAAGTGATAGACTTTTAATGTTCCGACGCAAAATCGCAAAACGAAAACAATAGTCCTTCAGGGACAAAGCCTCTTTGACTAATAATAAAATATAATAAAAATACTAAAATATAAAATATAATAAAATAAATATTATAAAAATAAATAAAATCTAAAAAATAATTGTATATTATAAAAATAAATAATAAAATATAATAACAAAAATAATAAAATTCTGTCATGCCGTTTTATTATTTCAGAAGACACGCTAGTATTTTCTGAAGACATATTCGCATTAATTTCAAACACACACGATACGCTATAGACTAAAATTCCCTCTACTCAAAATCCCTTTTCCCTTCTTCATTTTCCAGAGAAGGGATAAAACCGGTTATGAGCAAAAGTGAGGTTTGGGGTCTACACGCTTGTATGGACTGCCCGCATGGCTGTTTTGTTCTTTTTTTTTTTCTGTGTGTAAAGAGACAGTTTCCATTAATTAATCCCTAAGAAATCATCCCTTAGTCAGATAAAGTCTTGTTGGCTCTGTGTAAATGTGAATCCTATTTCTGATATTGGGGGGGGGGAAGACAAACCTCCTAAAAATGCAAATGCTTCGGGTTTGGTTTGGTTGATGCGGGCAAAGCACGCTAGGCTATCTGTCGAAGAGGAGAGAGGCCTTCGTTGGGACTTTCTGAGGGAAACTGGCTCGTATGCATGTTACAAATGGGGAAAACTATGAAAACACTCACGCAGCCAGCTCGTTCGCCTAGAATCGAACCCAGGTCGAACTACCAGTGTCCAGCGACTTTACCGCTCGGCCGCTAGTGGGCACAAATGCTTCGGAAGAAACCTTTGGGAGAGGTAACAAACTCATTCTTATTACTATAGAAATTATTCATAATTATCTCAAATATTTTCCATAAATTTATGTACTAAATATACAGTCACTAAATCTTTTGAGGTTGCAATATAAGCGTCTTTTTTTCTGGAGAAATATTGGTATTTTGCTAGCGTCTAAACACGCTAGCCATACGGCCATAGCGACATTTGGGAATAGTTGCACTTTTCAATGCTAGAAGCGAGAACAATCTCCAAGACTGCGTTTGAATTCTGCATACGTAAAACTACTAAATAAGATGCGAACGAGGACAGACGTTTTAATGCTAACATTTCGGTCATAAATAATTTCATTGGTACTCGGTAATAAAATTAGAAAGGTAGACTCTTCATTCATAACAAATCAGTTTAATTTCACCTAATGACACTAAATTCAACTTGACGCAAACGTATCCCTGTATTCTGCGATACTTTTGAAGAAATATAATCTTGATAACGGTGCTTTTCTCAATACAATGCATAGTCTTGTCAAACGATTGAGAATTTTATGATCTTGAAAATGTTTCTGCAAAATATTTGAATTGACCTAAAACGCACAGAAAATGCTAGGAGTAATTTCCCGCGGACAGGAAGGTTTTGCCTAAACAATCAATTGTAATTAGATACTCTCAAAACATTTGACAACTGAATTTGTTAACTTCGTCAAAGTTCCTTTCAACCCACTCGCTAAAACTACCCGCTATTTTTACAATGTCGCTTACTTCTCATTTAGGTTATTTATAGAATAATTAATTGAAAGTTTTCCCTGATAATCCGCCTTTGAGAGTTTCTTAAAGTAGGACACTTTGGCCTCAAGCGTAGATATTAACAGTGTTAAACTTGACTTAATAGCGCAGATCATCGGGTTAGATTAGATTCAAAAGATATTGCGTCCTACTTTATTTTATTTGCTTGTATTTTTTTGAAATCGATGCATATATTAGATGGATAGAAAGAAATGCATGTAAATTATTCCACAATATTCGATAATCGTTCGTCTGCGAAATCTTACTACTTAACGTTGAAACTTTAAGCCAAATTATAATTTCAGTTGATGAACATTAGGATAAATGCAAAGATTCTTAGTATTCTGTAAAACTCGGATGTTATCTAATTTCTGTATCAGCATCGTTACACATAGTTTACTCAATACCTAGCCGTTTTATTCAGTGGGAGATCGTAAGATCTCTAGAATGCCTAGATATTGTATACAATGCTGGATTTTTCTTTTTGCCGGGGTAATATAGATTCTGTTTAAGCAGAAGCGATAATTTCATTATTCAAATGATGTATGAATTTTCTGGAGAATAGCCATCGATAGCAAACGGTGTATTTGTAAAGGATGATCTAAAAGCTCCACCCATCAATCCTTCATAAGTTGTTTATTTGATTACGGCAAAGCACTCGACGGCTTAAGCAGAAGGATGCCTTCGTGGAGGATTTTCTAAGCGAAACTTGCTCGTATACGAGTTACATATGGGGGAAAGCACCCACGCAGCCAGCCCGTTCGCCGGAATTTTATCCCCAGACTGACCTACCAGTGTTGAGTGACTCTATCGCTCGGCCGCTCGTGGGCTCAAACTTTAAAAAATTGTGAAATATCAAAATGGAAATTAAGGGCAAATGGTGTCACTGTATAACACCCCTATACTATCGTAAACAGTATCTCACTTGGAAATTTCAGTTGCAGTTTATTATTTAAAAATCATTTGTCGGGACGAGATGGACATGAGTGTTTCCCAAGCAGCAGAAATTTTTAAGACTGAGCATTATTTCGCAGTGGACTCGTACAGAGCAGTTGTTAAAGCATTTGAGAGATCTTCGCAAATGCTAGCGAATCGAACAAAACAATTATATTCCTCTTTGTAATCTTATTTCGGAAAATTGGAAATGCTCACCCCACGAAACGAAGCAGCCGGCCGTCTGAGTTCGGCAAAAGGGGCGGAGTCTGGAATAAAATGTTGCAATGAATTCGTTTTGCATGGGGGGAAAAATCATCTTCAGCCTGCACCAAACAAACGGTTTTTGAAGCTAACTGCAACTGTGCTGTATTATCTGTAACGGTATAGGAGTTTCATTTAAATACACAATTTACCATTTTCGGAATATTCGCAATTTTTGAAAGTTTTGTGTGTGCAAGTTTTGGATCACCCTGTATAATATTTTAATCCAAAATGTTTCAGGAAAAATGTGCATCATTTTAAACCTAATAATATTTCCTATAATGTACTTTTCGTCAAATTTCAGTATCTGATATGTACACTGCGGAAAAAAAAAAGTTTTGTATCTTCCGTTCTACTGGGCCGATTGACGAAATTCAAATTGCGTTTTTCATGTCTCGAAAGCGCGACTTAGGACATATATTAGATTTATATATTAACATAGTATTTTGACACAAAATTGGACTTTTTTTTAAATAACATAGCAATTTTTTTAATATTTCGATTCTACGACTCAAATTATGCCTAAATATTAAATTTTGTAAAATTTGGTACGAAATTTACGGAGAAATTCATAAATTGGCGGATTTTTTTCAGTTTGAACCATGAATAATTCACTTGGAGAACTTCTTAATATGTGGCAACCTATTTTCCTTCCCTTCCATCCGGAGGAAAAAACATCACATCGTTCCTGCCTTTTCACATTGCGGATGAGAGGGGAAAAAAGTCGCATCGTTGTACTTTCAAATCATTTTAACAAAGTGCGTACACCACATTTTCGTTATTATCGTTTTCAACAAATGTGCCAAATTTCAAAACGTGGCAATACATAAATTCACTTATATCTTCGGAAATTTTGAACAAAAAGCTCTAATTTTTTGCATGTATGCTTAGAAATAAATCCACTTAAAGATGATTGTAAAAATTTTATAGGTTATAATTCGAATTTTTTTCAAAAAATTTATGAAAATTATTTAAAAGTACAACTTTTAAAAATAAATCATAAAAAATGGGCAAATTTTATTTGGAATGAACCTAAATTTCGAATTGTATAAGAAAGAATCAAATAAGTTTCATGAAAAAAAGAGATATTAATAAATACGTACCAAACTGAATTAACATTGAGAAGCTAAAATTTCGAGAGCTAATTTTTTAAACACTCACTACCCGTGCGATTTTTAGAAAACTTAGCAGTTTGGCAGAATTTGAGTGGTAGAATCGAAATATGGAAAAATATTGGCATTTTATTTCAGAAGTCCGATTTAGTGTTAAAATACCTATATTTGAACAACGCTATATATAAATCTAATACATATCCTAAGTCACGCTTTCGAGACGAGAAAAACGCAATTGAAATTTCGTCAATCGGCCCAGTAGAACGGGAGGTATAGAACTGTCCTCCCCCCTTTTTTTTCCCGTCGTGTACATCATATCTAAAATGAGCGTACTCATCTATTTATTGCGTTGGCAAATCTTTTGATCAACAGCTATGTTGTAACTAGCTGCTAATGAACAGCTAGCTATGCTGTAAGAAATGTAAGCCTCTCCTCAGGGAAAAAATTAAAGGCAAAACACGCCGAAGAATTATAAGTACTAACAGCTAACAATAAGCTAAGAGAATCAGCGTAACATTAATAGATTTGCAGTACTATAATTTTTAAAATAGAAACTTTCTTCAACTGCGCATTGCCATCAGCGCCCGAGCGATAAAGTCTCTCAACACTGGCAGTTGCTAGGTGGCTTCGATTCCAGACGAACGAGCTGCATGGGCGTTTTCATGGTTTTTCCCATGTGTAACGTGTATACAGAGGCTGTTAGATGGTTTTTAGACGATTTTGGTAAGCGGTAATAAAAAATCGTTTGCTGCAAAAGAAGTAATTGCAATTATACTATGTTTTTAAAAGTCAAAATTATCGTCTGTGTCTTAAAAGTTTTGTTTTTATTCAAAATGGAGAATTTAACAAAGCAGTGGTTCGAAGGCTACATTGACGCTCTTTCCGAAGAGAAATATGCATACTCCGTTATCCCAAAACGATGCGAGAGTCATGGTTTTGTGATATCTAAAGCGTCGATAGGTAATATCATCCACAAGAAAGGGAAAAAACGTCAAATTGGTGTCTCGAGTTTGACAAAAATTCCAAACCAGTATCCAAGGGAAAAACGGGCATCTTCGACTATTGCGAAGGTACGTTGTTTAATGTTAAAAGAAAATCCCCCTCATCAAAGGACAGTCGCAAAATCATTAAAATGCTCGGTGTCCACCGTAAACAAAATAATAAATGTGGATTTAAATCTTAAGAAAGCGAAAAAACGCAATGTGCATCGTCTTCTTCCAAAGCATATCGCTCGACGCGAGACACGCTGCAGAATTCCATATGAGAAACACTTATCCAAGGAAAAATGGAAAACAATTGTCACGATAGATGAAGCATGGGTGTATTTAAATGATTATAACAAAAAAGAGCCATTTATTATATATAATAATTTTGTTTTTCACGAAATACCAGTAACTTCCTGGTTACTGGCTGAGGTAATACTTTCTGAGGAGTATGTGCCGAGTATAACCTTTGTCCAAACCAAGATTTCTGCGAAAATATTACCCGTGCGTACAATGCAGGCCACAAACATCAGACATCTGAATTTAATATAACCAAAGCTAATTCTTGATTACTTTACAATGTCAAATGGATCGTGAAATGTCAGCCAGTAGCATTTAGTACCATCATGCAGCAACGTCAGATCTTCATCGGCTGGGTAGCACGCCACTTACAGAATCCTTTGGCAGCAAAAGGCGCTATAATTTTCAAGAATTTGGGATACGTGACATGCAACAACAGACATACTTCTCGTACAACTCCAGAACCACGCAGCTATTGATAACTTACGCTGCATAGCACCTTAAAATCAACGTCTTCAGCAGTATTCGCATTCGACAAAAGCTTTCAAACAGTCGTCAATGCAAACACTGTAAGTGAAACCCTAGACGCATTCACAACGCAACTGTTAAGCACATTACACATTATACACATCATACGAGGAAATACTTCCAAACAGACAAGAAAACCCTCTTAACTGGTGGACCAAGGATCTCCGCTGACAGAAAAACAAATGCAGAACACTACGCCGTAAGCTGAAAATAGAAGGACGACTGAAAATCCCAACGATTACTTTAGCGTCATTTAGAACAGAAAGAGTAAGCTACAAAAGAATGATTATCGGTGCCAAGATACAAAGCTGGAGAGACCTTCTACACTAAATGTTGAGACACATACGGGCTTTTCCAAAAGATTGTTACCAATAAGGTCTACACGAATACGCAATTACGTAGTGAAGACTTTGTGAGCAAATAATATAAAAAACATGACAGACTCACTTCTCTATATCCCAGATGCAGTTTTCCTAGCAGACAATCCTTCAGAAGACACAACAAAACAACTGCGCGTTCGTGCAAGCAATAATCAGCACCGTAGATGGCAAATTATTCACAAAGAAAGCAATACAACAAATCTTCGATATCTTTCCTTTAAAGAAAGCATCTGGCCCAAACAGTATAAATTACGTAATAGTCACAATTATATGTAAATCTTTTCCAGCATTCTTCTTAATCTATATTCTTTAACAAACGTCTCCATGTTGGCCTCTTCCTCTCTGACTTTAAGTCGAGCAAACCATATTTTTCCTTAAACGCGACAAAGACCCTAGTAGTCCGGATTCCTAGAGTCCAATATGCATACTTTCAGCTCTAGAAAAAGTACAGGAAACATTTCAAGTAAACCACTTGAAGCATTATTTTCACAAAATCAACATTTTGTTAGCATGCCTTCGTGGTGTAATGGTTACCACGCTCGGTGCGTATTCGAGAAGTTCGAGTCCCAGCAAGGGCACTGCCCATTTTTTCCGTCTTTCCTCATCAAAAACCCTAATGTCTCTACAAAGAGATTAATATATATATACCAAATTCAATTAACATAAAGGAGCTAAAATTTTGAGCTCTAACATTTTAAAAACTATTGGTGTGATTTTAACAATTCTACTAAAAGAGGAGAAAACATTTTAAGTACATGGTTCAAAGAATCGAAAGAAAGTTTTTCTAAGGGATTCATGATCGTTGCTGGTTTTTCTTATATAATGGCAAGTTAAAAATAGAGTGCAGCAAAAATGTCAAGATTAACTCCAAATACTATCAGGAACATATTTTATCGGCCATTTTTCTGAATGAAATACCGTCGCTTTACCCACAGTGCCATCTATCTGTGAGACTCCATCGGGACAAAGCTAGCAGTCACACATCAAAATACACCGTAAATTTCCTAAAAGAAATGGAACATAAAACTGGTTTCAAGGCCATACCCTTCACTGATATTCCTACTCAATCTTCGGATGTGTCACCCATGGATTTTTGTACTTTCGGACTTTTAAAAACTGCGTTATCCAAACGTTGTCCCCAAACCCTAACAGGACTCTGGAAAGCTGTTCGGGAGGAATGGGATAGAATACCTCTTCTGACACTTCAAAAGGCATTATTATCCTGGAAATTGCGGTGTCGAAAGATAGTTCAGAATAAGGGATGTCAAATAGAATATTTAAAACACAAGAATTTTATGTAATTTAGTTTTGTGAATACAATGTACATCGTCTAAGAAATGTGCAAACAGCCTCTGTACAAAGCAGTTGCCCTCAGAAAGTGCTTTTGGAAGGTATCCCTCCCCTTGGGCAGAGAGCACTAGTGTAGTTTGCCGTAATAAACTAAACCAAACAATCAGCTGCGCACTAATTTCGTTAATGCGTGGTTGGCTATATTATTAATAAAAATGTTAGAATGCCAAAATTGACGCCCAAGCTTTAGACAATGCAGGTTGTTTTCTGTAATAATGAAGCTTAGCGTTGAAAATCATTCACGGAATGAGGCTTCGAGTTTCAAGTAGAGATATTCCTCTATTTGAAACGCTAAGCAGCATTTTAACAATAATTTTAAAGTAGTTCTCTAATTTTATGAACAGAAAAGTTCATATAATTAGATGTTAAATTAAATAACAATTAAAATGTTTTTTAATTAATCCATCCATTTTATGAACAGAAAAGTTTATAAAATTAGATTGTTTAAAAGGCTTAAGTGTTTCTGATATCTTCTAAGTTTAACTCGGACTAAATATTTTAATTATTTTAAATACAATATTCAAATGTTTCAAGCATGCAAAGGCTTTTTATCTAAGGATGGCTTCTTGGACGATTTTTTAAAGAAAACGTAACTCGTGTTCCTGTTACTTTTAGAGAAGGGGGGGGAACGCAAGAAAACGCACGTGCAGTGAAGCCTTTCGCCGGAATTCGAATTCTCAGCGTGCAGCCATCATATGCGTTTTCCACTAGTGGGCATTTTTAATTTAAGAGTCTGACTTTCTGATTTCTTCAACATATAAACTTTTGAATATTTGACTAGACTCAAATAACGTTTCAAGTCACATGAGAAATTTCTGCCTCTTTGTATTTGAGTAGTGAAAAGGGAGAAATTAGCTGTTGCAGTAAATGTTTTTTAATTAGTCCAAAGGGGCTATTGTTCCTGAAGGACTATTGTTTTCATTTTGCGATTTTGCGTCGGAAACGTTAAAAGTCTGAATCACTTTTCAAACTGTTGCCACAAAATATTGCAGCCCTGCATTATATTTAAAGAAATCAAATAATGAAGAATGTGCATAAATGTATGCATGTTTTTCACATTGTGATAAAACGACGGTACCTAAAGCCATCGAATTTTGAATGCCGTCTGGGCATCTGGAAGCCCAAATTTGAAATTTGGAATTTGTTTTATTATCGATTTCGTATTTTGTAAAACTTTAACGAATTTTTGATTACCAAACTCAAGGATTTCAAAGCGAGCAATGGCAACGTTATACAGAAAAAACATTTTTATCTCCAGCGCGTGAGACTCTATATAGGAAATTCTAAAGATTGTCTCAGTTTAAAATTATTTTGCGATATTGTTCTTGAACTGAATTTTATGGTTTAAGTGCGAAGAACATGATGTTCAATAAATAAAAGTATCATACAAAATGTTTAAAAAACGCCCCTTTGGACGTAATTTAAAATCTGAAACCTTTCAAATTTTTATTTACTTAAATTATATGAAGTTTTGATTTACAAAGGTTTTTAACTGCTTTTGGATTGTCGTCAATGGTTTAGTTGTAGCTTATTTGGCCTACTCGAAGCAGGAACACTCGAGCATCAGCTATGCATTCGTCGAGATTCTTAATTCCACATGTCCCACCACGAGCTGGATAGGCTACCACGTACTACGAAGGCATGCAGTGAGGAAACAGAAAATTCTTTACGCAGTAAAATTTACCAAAATGTCTTCGATTACATTCGCTGACAATATGCACGTTTATTTACCATATTAATTTTTTTTTTAAATTAAACTTTTAGAAACACACGAGAGACTATTGGGGATGAAATTACTTAAGCCTACATGTGCGAATCTTTGACTGGATGTCTCGAGTGGATGACTGGATAATGAATCAAGGCGGCATGGAAATTCATTAATTACCCTGTAGCATCTTAATCGAGATTTTACATGTTGAGCTAGCCCACATGCGACCCACGATACTTTTGAATATTAATTACGTCTTACGGTTTTTCTTTCCTGGAGTCGAATGGTTTCCTTTATGGCGTTTACCTATATATATATATATATGTATATATATCCCTCCTGAGATCATCTGATGTGCTGTTTGATATTTATTTGTACTAAGGTAGCCTCCGCTCTGAGAGTATGTCTTTGTTTAAGATTCCTCCGGCCTGGTTCAACACAGACAGATGACCAAAGGCTCAGATATTCTTCCTATCCATGGTACTTTCGTAAGACTTGGTAAATCGATTGAAATGAGGCAAGTGTTTCGGACCAATGAAACAGTTTTTTGATGAACCTGGGTTACTTCCGCCTAATACGAAGTAAAGGGTATTATGTTGTAGTTGCATTAATCTGCAAGCGAAAGTTACGTTATACTCCACAAGTATCAGTTCAATTGCACTGGGTAAAGGCCTATGTAAGGTTTTGTGTTAACGAGAGCTTCGACGGCCTGGCCAAGGGCGCTTTGTCTATGGCTGGTCTAACATGGATTGCCGGGCTCTCGAAGGAAAGCTGTTACTGTTAAGAATAGATTTTATGCGGAAAAAGGGAAGGCTATATGGTCTGAGTCTCCTAAGAATAAAGGCTTTATGTATTGAATAAGCATTTGCTACAGGGGGAAAATGAACAGTGACATTCATTGTAATCTGGTTTCAACCGGGAATGGTAGATTTCTTAGTATTTGCACCGTTTTAAATTGCAAAATAATGATTTATCTTTGTATTGTGATACTCTGGGTGATTCGAAACATTGTATTCGAGTGCCCATTGACTTAGAACATATTAGGAAAAGTTTTAAGATCGGTAATGCCAATTATGAAGGTGTAAAGCTGTGCATTTTTGAGAAGTTTGCAAGGGCTGTCATTGTGCTCATTAATGAGAATAGAGATCTTGTTGGAGTGAATCTTTAAATTTGTGTATTTTAGTTTTGTGCGATTTGTACTTGTATTTACATGTAAAAGTTTCCTTTTTTTTTTCTGTTTGGTTTTATCAACACTATTTTATTTATGTTAATTATTTTGTTTTTCTCTCGTCTTTTGTGTTGTCCTATGGATGTGAGCTGTTTGGCTTTCTAACTTTGTCGATCCATGTATATTTATTTTTTCCATTTTTGGTTGTTTTATTAATTTTATGTTACTCGGAATTCCGAGCTTGGTTTCGCTGGATACCTAAGATTTTGGACTTAACGCTGATATTTTAATTTGAGATTTTAGTTTTTTTTTAGTGTTTCTTTTCTGGGGTATTACGACTTCTTAGTGTTGGGGGACTGGCTTGGTCGCTGGATGTCTTCGTTTGTGGTGAGAATGGAGGCACTCTTTTTACCATAAGTGGCTATTACATTACGTGGCTAGGCGGGTGGAGTGTCCTCAGCCAGTTACCAGTATCAGTTTATGAGGAAATAAAAACCAGTTTCTCAGCAATCTGAAAATGCTTGCTAATTTGCATTAAGAGGTCTTCTGCAAAGAAGGCGTTTCCTAAGCAAAAAAAAAAGTTAATCATTAGCCTTATCAATAGCTAGAGCGCTAAACAACTGGTGAGTCGACCTTATTTCAAAGTCTGTCGAATGGGCTAGTTTCGTAAGTTTTCAAGCTTTTTTGCACGTCTAAAGCAAATACTAGCGGATTTCTTTTAAAACTTTTTCCGCAGGAAAACATGCATTCCTCTTCTTAGGGAGATACCCCTCGTATGCTTCAGAATAATCAAAACCCAAATCTTCGATTGATTTGTCGAAGTCACTATTTATTTACATTCAGTACTTGCTTTGATATAACATACAGCGATTAGAATAATACATGCTTACCTACATTGCATCACCTGAAACGTACAGTAAGATCCCGCTTAACGCTGTTTCGTTTAGCTCTGTTTCGGTTTGACGCTCTTTTATTTGAATTGTGGGATTTCCCGAAATTGCACGCAGCGTTAGACCAAGGAACGTCTATGTAAAGAAGGAAAGGTTTCATAGACGTAATGTAAACCAGTTTGCTATTACGCTGCTGGAAAGCGCAGGGAAAATTCGCCAAGGGATTTGGCGACGGAACCTGCCCGCGAGAATTCCCCCTCCGCCATGTGTTCAGGAAATTGAGGAACACGTGTTCAGAAGAAACGATCACTGACGAAGTAAAGGGTATTATGTTTCTTCTTTGACGTTTCGCGATAATTTAAACTCGGATTTTCGTCCTTGTTTGCTCAGAATAACTAATCCATTAATTTACTTGCGCGAATTTTCTTTTCCTTTAAAGTTTGACCACTGTAACAGAAAGACGGAAAATGCAGAAGAGACTGAATGATCTGAAACGTAAACATAACGACTTAGAATTTTATTTATTTTTATATGTTTATTTGTTTATTATGTTTCTATATTTGTAAGAAATTAATTTGTTTTATTGTTATAAAAACATAATTAATAAATTTAATGGCAAAATACCTGACCAATTTCTACGCATCTTCCCCTAACCCATTATTTACATGATGAGATAACCTCCTTTAACGCTGTTTCGTATTACGCTCTACTTTGATGGAACGTATACCCCGCGTTAAGCGGGGTCTTAGTGTACTTAGTTTTATTAACCTGCAACAGTTCTGCCATTAAAAGTTTTAAAACGATTAGCCGAGTACTTTTGATAATACAGTGACAAGTATTTACAGTTGTTAAATTAAGGGGGCCCGATACCTTCACAACTTTTTTTTTTATTTTTGCATGAACTATAACCAAATTTCTATACCTTGTAGACCACATTTAAAATAACTACTTAAGAGTTCAAAAGACCAAAATTATTAACATACTTTTAAAAAAATTAAATTTTAATGAATTTTCAAGAAATATTAAAATTTCTACTTCTCCTTCATTTTTCAAGATTTTTGAACAAAAATTAATATACAAAATCTTAAATAATATTTAAATAGAAGTATGCATTACAATTTTAGATAAAGATTTTATTTTCTGAAAAAAAAATAAATATGAAATTTATACCAAAATTGTTTTTTAAAAATGTAATTTTTAACTTTTAAATTTTTTAATTAATAACTCTTAACTTTAGAAATTTTTATAAAATTTTCATAAAGAAAATTAAAAAAATAAATGCATACTTTTATTTAATACATCTTTATGTTGCTAGAAAAAAATAATTTTAGCTTTTAACTATTATAGTTAAAAAGCCTTAGCATTTTAAATGTTTTCAAAATCTGAAAAAACAGTTCTGAGATAATTGCATTAATGTATTAATATGAAAATAAAATATTGTTAAAATGCCAATAAACGAAAAATATATTTTTTCTCAGAATCTGCGTACTTTCTAAATATTATATAAAAAGTCCACTTCCATATGATGGACCATCTTTTTTTTCTTCAGCTTGATCTCTTCGAAGCTGTGCTAATTTTATACTACGGCGCATATGTTGATATTTAGAATTGGTACGTTTCTTTGATGATCTCATTCTTATGATATGACGTCTATGAGATATTTTGTCGCTTGATTCACCAAAAGATAACATAGAAATATCTTGAAACTTGGATAAAGCTGCTCCAGTGCCCATATTATACTCAGCAGTGGCTTCACAAGCTGCCAACTCCACACGACATTTTGAAGCATTCACAGTTTTCGGAATCTTTAGCCAGATTTTGTTATGCAAAGATTCATTTCGATTTTGTGTTAAACACTGCTCACAACGTTTTAGTAGAGAATTACTTGCTAGTCGCTGATATACTGGAAGAATATGTGGCAAAATATTCTCGTTTACTGGTGTTCTAATATTACTTTTGTGAGAACCTGGTGTCTGACCTTTTGCTAACGAGGCTTGATAAAAACACCACGAGTTCTTCCCCTTTGGGCATTTTTCATGCCGAGGTTTCTTATCAGTAGACATATTATGGTACAGGGTGGCAAATATAGCAGTTTTCATACCTGTAATATTTCCTTTATTTGAACGAATAGCATTGTAATAATAGCGTGTTAGCTTTTTGATTGTGATTTCTTTTAGTGTTCCATATCCTCTTCCACCTAGGGTTATTCCTTTAGCTGCCCACTCTTTCACTGCCTTTCGCAAGCCTGTACCTAACCGTTTGCTCACATGATTTATGCATTCTTGTTTCTCGATTTCAACACCAGAATATACGTTCATACTTGATATATGATTAAACGCTTTGGAATCACCATCAGATATGACAGCAGTGTAACGAAATCCTAAATTTACAGATCTTTTCCAAAGAATTTCAGCTGCATGCAATTCCATAGAACCTGATGTACCCTCATGATTTTTTTGACAGGTATCCTGGTGCCCTTTCAGCCAATAATTAAATTCCGGGGAGTCTGCACCCAAGTTAGATTCCATCAAGCGACATTCTTGACAAAATTTACTCAATACAACATAATCTAGTACATATCCTGTGAGTGAATCAATAATGCACCCAACTCCTACTTGGGACGAGAAACCTCTAGTATGCCAGCTTCCATCAAAACTAACAGAAATATCAAAAACATCAGTTATATATAAACTGGAATGTGACTGTGATGTATTTTGATACTCTGACTTCACCTTTTTATGAATATCTGACATTGTGGACTTTGATGCAGTATCAAAAAATGAAATAAGATTTTTTTGGTGATTGTTAAATGTTCTCGAACACATCACAGGTAAGTTCATCACCATTCCAAACTGTTCAACAGCAGCGTAACCTTTGCCAATGTGTAAAAATGCTTGACACATTCGTCGATTGATGTCAAAGCTCTTTTCAGAGTCATCCAGTTTTTTTGATGACACAACAGATGATTTTACATCACAATTTGCGCATTTTATGGAAATTTTTGAAGGAAATCCAGAACATTGTTCGGCATTAAAATAAAGTGAACACAAACTACATTCAGTACAAGCAGTCGTTACCAGCAATTCACTGAGCTGTTTGACATCAGCAATAACATACCTTGTTTCATTTCCAAAGTTCTCATGTGCAGTCTTATTACAAGCAGAATGCAAATCTTTAATCCTGCAGGATTCTTTTGTTTGAGATATATCTTTTTCAATATTACCAAAGCACCATCGCTTTTTAGCTATTTTACTAGCATGAATGTTCTTTCGTTTTTGTCTCGCAAAATGTAAACACTAGAGCACAGTTTACAGTTACACTTATTTTAAATTAGAAGTTGATGTAATGTAAACCATGGGTGAAATAAACACAAAAACAAAAAAAACAAAAAAACAAAAAAAGGGAGTGACACCTGCAAGTGAGAAAGAAAGTGATTAGCAGCACCCAGATGTAAACAATCAAAGAAGTCCCTTTAAATGGTTACAGGAATTACGAGTGAGTGCTACATTTGGCGTCATATCTCGAAAAGTAATCCATATTTTTCAATGCGGTTTTTTGTGACTTATTCAGAATTGTTGAAGTATTAAAAATAAGTAATAAAAATTTTTACGATGATTTGACCATTTTTTAACGTATCAGACCCCCTTAAGAAGAAATATTTATTGTCTTGCTCTACTTTTCGAAAATAAATTTGACTCAATTTTATAATTTTAGCCATGCAAGTTATTATAGTATTTTGCAATTAACAGATGTACTTTTCTTGATATATTGTTACAGGTTTTGAGCACCTTCTAGAGAGTCTGGGCTTAGGAAATATTATCATCAACGACCACGACGTGAACGCTCACAAAGAGGAAGCTTTTCGAAATGCTCATGACACCCACGAACACGCTAAAAAGGTCGATGTGTTAGACTTCACGAAAAAGAAGGAAAGGGAAGAAAAAGTGTCAGCTCATTCCCATGGACATCCGAGTGATCTGCATGATCATCCAGGTGAGAACAAAGTTTCACTGTAAAAAATTTCAATAATACCAATCTGTAATGAAGGAACCTTAACAATATCTAAAATTATTTAGTACTGAGAACAAGATTTTGAAACCAAATTCGAAAGCTAATCTGATTCGACGTCAGTGCAGTGTGCGGAAATAAGTTTCATTGGCAAATAGAATGAAATTTCCCGAAGACGACTCCAGGCTTATGGACAAGTTTTGGGCTTAGACTTTGCTAATGGCCTTAGAGTGTATTTTTGGCCTCTTGGGGAAGTTTAGTGATGAACTGCTTAATATTTTGAAAAACTCGAAATAAATTTATCACTTTAATGTTGTATAACTCTATTCTAAGATTTAAATAAGTTTACTGGAAAATAATTTATTAAAATAGTACTTAGAAGTCCCCAATTTTTAAAATACGCCAATCTCGAGCAAAGCAACCATGAGCATAACAGTTTTTCGGGCAGCCATGTAAGAATTCTTCATTCTAACAAACAGTTCGAATGTACGAAAATAGTACATGCATTCCTGTTGTACTCCAAGTTTCAATGGGTTTAAAAGACAAATTGCGATAATGTTTTCTCTGAAACTCCATTTTAAAGTATGAATTTATGGGATTTGCTCAGAAAACGAGTTAAAACTTCTGCAGGAATGAAGTATTTTTCTGCAAAACTGCTTAAGGGAACTATTGTTTGAATTTATTCTGAAAGGCGTCACCACGAAATTTCCATCCAAACAAAGAAACAAAAACTTGCTTCTAAGTAGTTTTATTGATTGATCTTTGAGATAAAAATCTAATTAATACGTGAAATATAAATGCAGTTGACAACAGAATCCGGACACGCGGGCGACTTTCACAGACTATTCGGGTGTAGTCCGAAACTATCTAGGGCAGCATCCTCCCGGCGCCCTATGAGGACCGCATCGCGAGTTTATTGCAAAGAAAATGCAAGTAGGGTGACATGGCCATACAGGGGCTAATGCTTTACATCCTGAGTTCCTGGGAAGTACTGGCTAGGATGTGTACTTAGACAGTCTCAACCACGGAGGTATATAAGTTGACTTCACAGGACTAGAGCCCGAGTTTATGCTCAGTTTGGTTCAGGCTTGGCAGGGACCGTACTGGTACTGTTGTGTCCGTTCCTGATTTCGTCGGTCGTCCGAGGGGAAGCGCCCCTGTTGGTGGAGTCGGGTGATGCCGCACGACATCGGGGGATGTTGCATGATGTGGAACTTTCGACTTTGCGGGGCTCGTCGGCTTCACCGGTTGGATCGCGGCCCCGAGGATTGCCTCTGGGGGCCAGGATGTTAATCTATGTAAGGCGATCCATGAGAAAGCTAGGCAATAGAGTCCTGGTTTCCGGTGTTACTGCCCTATACAATATAATTATCATAGTACAATTAAAAATACTTAACATAGTATACTTCGTTCAAGATATACGTACATTCGCTGGACACTTCACAATCAAACACTGAACATAAGACTTAAGGAGCATTTAACATGCACTTAAACCATTAAACATGCACTTACACATTACGCTTCGTTCAACACATACTTACATACACTGGGCATTTGATGGTTAGACAGTGAATATAAACTAAACGAGCGTTTAACATGTACTTAAACGTTAACTAATACACTCGCATGTTATGCTTCGTTCAACAAATACTTGCATATACTGTGCACTTCACAGTTAACTACTGAACATAAGCTTAAGGGTATTTGATATACCGTTAGACTCTATGTCTAACGGAGGGCCCACCAGCGGCCGAGCGGTAAAGACGCTGAACACTAGTAGTTCGGTCCCGAGGTTCGAATCCCGCGAACAGGCTGGCTGCATGGGCGTTTTCGTGGTTTTCCTCATGTGTAACGTCTATACCAGCCAGTTTCCCTTAGAAAGTCCTCCACGAAGGCATCCCTCCCTTAGGCAGATGGCCCTCGTGTGCTTTGCCATAACTGAATAACCTAACCTATGTCTAAAGCGTCTAGACTCCAAACCTCACTTTTGCTCATCGCCCGGATTTCGGAATGACAGAGGGAAAAAGGGAATTCGTCCAAGCGCTAACAAATGCTCATGTTGGATTTCATCCAAGCGCTCACAATTGCTCACGTTCGAAGACCGCGTGCGTATGTTGCTATCGCTTTAAATGCTAACGAATATGTGTTAGTGGTGCTATATTTACTTAGCTTAGTTTTCTTAAAAATAAACTGGCTAAAATTATAAAATACCCCCCAAAACAATTATTAAAAATCTTAAAGTACCAAAACGTTCTGTGTTCTCCCTAGCTCAGTGGTTAGCGCCTTAGACTCGGCATCAAAAGGTCCCAAGATCGAATCTCACCACAATCGCTGCGTAATTTTTTCTACCTTATAATATTTTTATAAGTTCTTCTTTTTGTCTCTGTAATTTTCTCAAGTCATGTTGACTTCCTTTTTATTTTTCCTAACGTCTTTCATGTATTTTTTCCTATTTCTGCTCCCTTTTATTAACTATGATGTGGAGGTAGAGGGTTCGTTACCCTAGGCCATTGTCATTATACTCCGTGCCCTAGGCACCCCGTAATAATTAATCATTGGATCCTTAGACTAAACTGGCTAATTTTATTCTGTATATTTTGTATTATAAAAATAAATAATAAAATATAATAAAAATAATTAAATATAAGATATAATAAATATTATAAAAAAAGAAATAATAAAATGTAATAAAATTCTGAAATATGTCAGAAGACACGCCAGTATTTTCTGAAGACATATTCACGAAACACACACGATACGCTATAGACTAAAATTCCCTCTACTCAAAATCCCTTTTCCCTTCTTCATTTTCCAGAGAAGGGATAAAACCGGTTATGAGCAAAAGTGAGGTTTGGGGTCTACACGCTTGTACCTATGTCTGACGGTTACACTTAATTGTTGCGTTCAACAAATAATTACGCCGCCCGACCGGTCATGCTAAGGGCGAAAGTGGGCCACAAGGCCTACGCTGCCCAACCGGTATAGTGGTTAGGCCAAGGAGCCTGGGTTCGAATCCCGGAGAAGGCACGGATGTTTGTAAATGCATAGTGTCGGTGCGGCATGGCGGTACTTTAAATATGCGGCAAGCCGAAAGCCCTCTCGTGTGGTTTGGTGGAAGGGGAGAGGGGGAGACTCTCGGAACCGTCTCCTCCCACTGGGGTGCTCGCCATCAAAACTGGGGGCGGAACTGAGCTAAATCGCACTGTCACCTAAAGGATGCTCAAGGCTGTTGCCAACGGCAGGCGTAATTCAGCGCTGCTTGCCAAGAGGAATATCGTGGGTTTGGCCAACTATACGTCAGACAAGTGAGCATAAACAAAAACAACACAAATATTAACATATATTGTGCCTGTGACAGTTAAACACTAAACACAAACTTAACGGCATTTAAGATACACTTAATCGTTAAACGCACACTAAACATACACATACTAATACGTTATACATACACTTGCATATTATACGCACTTAACGTGTACGTTGGTTACATGCTGATTTTATACATATACTATTGCGATATACCTTACAACATCTTACATAGCAGTCATTTACAGATACTTTTAAATATTAATACGATATACCTCATAACATATTACATAGCAGTTATTTACAGATACTTATAAATATTATATAGCAATTACATACAAATCAGTTCTTGCATATCGGTTGCATACTGCTCGCATACGAATCAGTTATTGATTGAATGTTACGTTTGCGTTACATATCAGCCATTAGCAGATTGTTGTATAACTAGGCCGTGTTCATGCTGAGCAGTTATTGGGACAAATAGTCGTTTCCACAAAGTGGAGCTGAAAATATAAATGCAATAATAAATACTTACGTAGTAAATAGTATTTCGCAATTATGAGCCCACCACGCTTTAGCTTCTGTAAAAAAAAAAAAAAATCGCAGTCACTTTGGCACAGTGAAAAAAAAAAGTAAGTTATCTTAAAAAATCGTAATTATTTAACTACTAGGAAATCGCAATCATCACTTATGACCATACAATCGCAATCACATAATCATAAAAAAAAAAGTAATCACTTTAGCTCAATCACTCGCCAGCCAAGGGAATTGCTCTAATACTTAAGTACAACAAAAACTATTAAAGAAATTCAGATTTTTCAACAATTCACGCATTTATTTTTAATTTCCTTATTGGTGGGAATTTTCTAGAGCAAGTTTTATATAAAACTAGCTTATACCCACCCGCTTTGCCGGGCACACTATCTATTTGAATGTGAACATAGACTTCTTATATGGACAAAATGCCTAATTTCGAATTCATAATGAATGCAGATTTTTTAAAGTCGGGAAATATAGTGCCAGTCAGTGAATCTGTGATACAGATTTCCACATCACCCATGAGTTACTGTGTATTGGGGTGCGTCTCCATTATTTAACGTGGCGGGATTTCCAGTAGGCCTACACTACGAAAAATGGCCAACATAAAACTCAAGACATATTTTGAGAATTTTTTGAATATTTGTTCATTTTTTTTAAATTTATTAAATCAAATTTTTTAATCAATTATAATTATTTGTCTTTGATTTTTCATGTATGGCAATTTTTTATAAATAACAACATTTTTATTTTTCATCACAATAGTTTATTTTTTTTAACAATAACATTTATTTTCATGAAACTTAATGATAACAGTTAAATATATATAAAACTGTAAAATAATATGCTTAAATTTATAAAACTTCTCTGTAGACAACATTTTTCGTACGTTTTTCTGGTTGAAAAACGATGAAATCCTCAGATAAACTTACTCTTGAACAGGCCACATAAAACTGACCAGCAGAAAAAGTCATTTTGTAAATCTACGCCAGCTAATTTTAAACTCGTTTTGGACTCGTTTTGGAAAATACATTTTGGACAGGATTTATGTGAAATTTGTTCTTAGTGCGAGTCTACATCCTGGAATGAGTAACTATGCAAAATTTCATGTCAATTGCGTGCATAGATTCGAAGATCTCGTGATGAGTCAGTGTTATTTCGCTCATATATAAATATATGTATAATGAAAGTAATTAAAAGTAAATTAATAAGCCCAAGACTTGCGCTAAAGCTGCAAAGTAATAAAGCAATAATTCATTATAAATTATAAAAAGAAAACTCTCCATATTGCATCTCCGAGCAACGGAAATTCAATTTAAAAACATCATTGACAAGGTATTTTTCAGAATTTAAAAAAAAATTATAGAATTTTCAGTTCTCCTTGCTTTAAACACAGTTAAGGAAAAACTAAATCGCAAAAATGCCAAAATCAAAAGTAAACTTTTTAAGTATTGAAAAACCAGTTATTGTTATTGATAGCAGATTAATCGACTTATCGAGGCGATAAACCAATCTACCATCCATTAATAGTAACTAAATTTTAAATGACAAGAAAGTGTAGGGGATATGTCTTCTAAAGTAAGCGTCTCGTTCAGATTGTGTTCTTAGTGAAAAAATTTTTAACAGGATTCTTTTGGTTTAGTAACTAATATCTTAATTTTGATTGAGTATCAATTAGTGATTTGAATACGGGAAATAATTTGACGCTTGCTTGGAAGTAAGATGAAACACTCTCTCTTATTTTAGTTACTGTTAATGGATGGTTGATTGGTTTATCTCCTTTATAAGTCGATTAATCCGCTATCAATAATAACTGGTTTTTCAATACTTAAGAAGTTTACTTTTGATTTTGGCATTTTTGTGATTTAGTTTTTCCTTAACTAGGACTGAAAATTCTATAATTTTTTTTAATTCTGAAAAATACCTTTTAAATAATGTTTTTATGATGTTTTTATTAATTTTTTTAATTATAATAATTTTAATATCTTTATTTAAATCTAACCGACAATTTTGCGTGTTTTAAAAGTAAATTACAGTATTTTAAAACAAAACTCTAAACGTTTTTAATATAATTAAGTTACATAAATGACTCATTTATATACAAAATAAATTGTAAAATTCCGAAATTTTCGTAAGTTCCTCTGTTCATATTGTATTCATGACTGCAGGCCGCCACCACACATCGCAGGAAATGGCATCTTCTACGACACGGAAGTCATTTTCTTCAAACGAAAGTCGCTATCGCCATTCATCCAGAAACTCTTTGCCTCCTACACAAGGCAGCGAAAAGCTAACCACAGCCCAAAGTCTCACAGACCACCGTCCGATGGAAACGCTTGAGAACAGGACGCAGGAGAATTCTCTGCATTCTTCGGATAGTATATATCATTACCAACTAAACGAGGCGCATATTCCTGAATTGCTTATGAATATAACTCATTTGGTGGATCAACATCAAGAACTCAAAGAAGAAAGTCCAGAAGTATTCATTCAGCAGGTAAGTGCGATTTTCTGGTGCGGAAAAGCTGTATAAAATAGCCCACTCTATACTTGCAATTTTTTAAGCGCATGTAAACTGAAAATATTTTAATCTTTATTGCTTTTCAAGCTTTCTTATCGAGTTTCTTTGCATTAAATTATCGTATTCGACTTAGAACAGTCTTGTTGAATAATATTTTAATATTTTTAATGAAACAAATCTGATGTGTACACCACATGATTTTCTCGAACGGAATATAAAATTATACGCAATTTTCCTGCATTTCATTTAAACATCGAATTAACAGTTAACCATTTTTGAATTAAATCTACTCCGCCGATAGCGCATTAACCAGAGTAAAATAAATGCACTCTTTAAAGTTCACTATATTTATTTCCATAGCCACACTTCGGCGCTAGGTTCACTTAACAGCGTTACATCTCATTCATTTTATAACTCAGAGTGAGCAAAAATTATAGCATCCAAAGAATTACCAAATGTTCTATTCAAATAATTAATATATCTAAAACGATGTATAAAAGAAATTAAACAAATAAAAAAGGAACAGTTTTTCGCAGACGATTCAGCGCCGCTTACCTAATGCGCATGCGCTACTCCTTAATTCGGTTCTCACTTCGCGGTAAGGCAAATATACATAAAAATTCAAAATATTTTCATTAAAAATTGAAAGATATAGAAAAACGTAAAACACCAAGTGCAGTTAAAACAATTAAAAAAACAGTTTTTACAATTAAAATTACAATTTGGACGAAAAACCCAGCGCATAACTTAAATGATAATTCCAGAATGAATCAAGCATAATTTAATTCGCGATAATGAAAGAAGACGTTACTTCCTTGTGGCGAAGCTTAGTTTCTCTAGATTGGCAACAAATCCACTCTTCTGCTAAGCTTCAAGTTTAAACAAATATGGCCGCTATCATAACCCAAAATTAGGCTTAGCCGAACTTAAAAAATTTTAAATTGTTGATAATTACTTAATTATTGCATGCAGGTTAACTAGGGACTTAAAAACTTAACCGAAAGATAAGAACAACATAATGCAATCATTTTTAAGCAAAAAATGCACAGTTTACCAATTTATAAGACTAAGGAAACTGAGCCGATTAACTGAGTGGATATATATATATATATATATACATATATTTATATAGATTTGTTAGGCCGATTGCAACCAAAATGTGAGGTGCACATCTACATGTTACAGCAGCCCTATACACAAAATTTGAATGTTCTGAGGCTACTCGTTTCTGAGTTATGCGGGGTACATACATACATACGTACGTACGCACGCACAGACGCCACAAAAAATCTCTTCAGAATCCATTTTAAATCAGTTTTATAATTTTTTTGCGAAAAAGACCGCTTTATTCTGTTCTTATGTACGCATGGCATTCAAAAATATCGTTAAATTGTGTTCGATAGCGGTCAAAATGAATATTTTCCTTGAAATATGATGCCCGAAATTTTTCGCGATTACAATACTTCCTTTTCCTTCGTACAAGGAAGTAAAAAGATCGCTAAGCTAAATATGCTTCTTTAAAGTTTTTTGTCGAAATAGCATAAAAAATTAAACCAAAATATTGTTTATATACGGAGACGTATAAAAAAACTATCAATTGGTTTTACGTCAGAAGGGAATATGGGAATTTCATTCACAGTGCAGTCTAAAACTATATTTAAAAGAAAGGGATGATAATAATTTGTGTAAGTGAATTAGGTTTGTTAATACATTTTTAGTCCAAAGGGGCTTTGTCCCTGAAGGACTATTGTTTTCGTTTTTCGACGGAAACATTAAAAGTCTGAATCATTAAAAGTCTGTATCACTTTTCAAACTGTTGCCACAAAATATTGCAGCCCTGTATTATATTTAAAGAAATTAAATAACGATGAATGTGCATAAATGTATGTATGTTTCTCGCATCGTGATGAAACGACGGTACCTAGAGCCATCGAATTTTGAATGCCGTCATCCTGCCGCGAATATGGACATGTGGAAGCCCAAATTTGGAATTTGTTTTATGAACGATTTCATATTTTTTAAAACTTTAACGAATTTTTGAACAAACTCGAGGATTTCGAAAGCGGGCCATGGCAACGTTGTACAGAAAAAAACATTTTTATCTGTAGCGCGTGAGACTGTGTAGGAAATTCTAAAGATAGGCTCAGTTTAAAATTATTTTGCGATATTGTTCTTGATCTGAATTTTATGGTTTAAATGCGAAAAACATGATATTCAATAAATAAAAGTAACGTACAAAATGTTTAAAACGCCCTTTTGGACGTAATTTAAAATCTGAAACCTTTCAGACTTTTTTATATAATTTAAAAAGATAGAGAAGCAAATTTAAGACTGTAATCTAAAAGAAACGGACGACTCTAAAGCTGAATCCAGATCGTTTTGAAGTGCAGAATGGTAGAAGTCCGGAGCTGTACTAAGTTGTACATTTTTTGATAAGTTTTATTCTGTAATATTGAAATTCGTAATCTACATTTTCACAAACAAGCGCCGTCGAGTTGCTGGTTAAGTCGGCTGAGAGATGATTTCGAATGCCAAGTCATTTTCAAATAAAAAGTATATATATATACTCGTTTACTTCACTTGCACAGGTTAGACTTGTTATTTCCTTCACAAGTGTAATTTGCGCGTGGGAAAAGGTTCTAAGTATCTCATGATGATTACTTACGTACCATGATCGGTTGAATGACCGATCGCAAACTTTTGATTGGAAAATTATCAAGGTCTTATCACTTTTTATCACTCCTTGATTTTTCTGTAAAATATATACAATGAGTTTTCGCTGTGTATTTCATTTTTGTTTATTCTGATAAAGATGTATAGTTGACTGTTATCTACCGTGACTGCTCCTATGACCGAGGGAAAAGTACTGTTTTGTAGGATAATCAAATCGGGAAAACTTGATGTACAGTGGCAGACACACAGAAGGCACACTTTTCTTTCCTAAAGACAAATGGAGAAAAAATCGTAAAATCTCTTATTTTTATCAAAACATATTTGTATAAACTTTATAATCTTATAAAGGTAATTACAAAATGTTAAATTCAAATTAATAAAAAATATATTAAATAGAACATTTCAGCTAGTCAAAATGAAGGACAAATGGGAAAGCACGGCGATGAAAATATCAGTTCAATTAGTCAATAACTATGTTGTGAATCTTTTGTTTTTGACAGCAATGTTGAGTTTCTTTGGCATGGAATTCACCAATGTTTTCCTTGTTTGGAAATAAATTTTGTCGCATTCTTCGGGTACGAGCCTTTTCAAATGGTACACATTCAGAATATAGTATTCTCTTATCCTAATATCGTCAAGTATCTCATGTATCGATCGAATATTCGATCGAATTTAAGCCGGAATTGAGTGGGATGGCTCGAAAGCATACAGGATAGCAACCACATACAGGATAGACTGGCAGATGGTAATGTTTGCGATTGAGATTTAGGTAATGTTTGCGATATACGTTGTCCACTTACTTGATAACCTCGGCGTCTGAAACAACAGGAGCAAGCGAACTCCGTTATTTCTAAAAAATTACTCTATTCAGATGAATTAAATGGCTTATTCGATGCTGCGAGGACGTTGCAATAGAAGTTAATTTTTTTATTTTCTTGCCATGACGCTCCAACTCGAAAGATACTTCACTACTGAAAAATGTTACAGGTACAATTGTGCGTGCTGCCATCTGGTGAGAATAAAAGGAAGTACAATTTGAGGAATGACTCTAATACGAACTTGCCACAGTGTCCATTTTCCTCCGCCCTGGGGGAAAAAAAAAAAAAAAATGGAAAAAAAAAAAAAAAAAAAGAAAGAAAGAAATTATTTGTTTTATGGTTTATCAAGTGGTCTAGATAGCCAGTAACAGATAATGATGCACTGCATGTATATTTCTTAGAATTTAGAAGTTTCAAAATAAGTTGGTTTATTGTAGTGATTCTCAACTACTGTGTCTCCAAATTCTTAAAGTTAAAATTTTAGAAATGTGTTTAGTAATTATAATGGGTTTAATTCTAGTATACGGTACACACGAGGATTGTCGAATTTCGGTTTTTAAGACATTCAAAAGCGCGACAGTTGTGGCATCCAGGCCGATTTTGGTGCTCTGGAGGAGAGCGCAATTCGGGGCATTTTCGAGCACGTTCAGTATATAATTTAAATTAAGAAGTTCTGATTGGTGCAGATGGGAGATAGCTTACTTGTCAGATATTTTTGTTATTTTTAATAACATAAATTCAAGTACGCAAGAGCCGAAAGAAAATATATTAAATTCAAGAGATAAAGTGGTGGGATTCCAAAAACTAATAACTTTATGGAAGATTAAAACTCAGAAAGGCAATTTGGAAACGTTTGAGTCGGTCTCAAAAGATTTTAATAAAACTATTCATAAAATTGTTATTGACCATTTGACAACATTAGAGAGGAGAATTAATCATTATTTCCCAAATTTGGATATAGAAAGATTTGAGGGGGTTCGTAATCCATTTGTGATAAGGAATATTTCTGTGTTTGAATTAACTCTGAATGAAGAAGAAGAACTAATTTCGCTTTGTAATAATCCGGCTTTAGTTTTAAAATATTCGGAAGAATCAATGAATTCATTCTAGATTAACATTACATGCGCATATCCCACGATGGCCAAAAAAGCTTTAAAAATATTATTACGATTTTACATATCTTATTTGTGTGAATTGGGAGTTTCAGTATTAACCAATATAAAAGCGAATAAAAGACTGTTAAATGTGGAAGAAGATAGGAGAATAGCATTGTCATTTTTATGACCCAATACAAATGAAATTATCATAAAACATCCAGCTCAAATTTCTCATTAAAAGTATTCTTATTATTAACTTGTAATTAATCCCATAATAAACGTGTTGCTGTTTTTGAAATACATATTATTTTACATTCAAAATTATTATCATAAACTATTTTACACAGTCTATTATATTTAAGTAAACAACTTTTACACTTATTTTTTTTCTTTGTGTCTCGCCAAATTTTGAAATCATTAAAAGCGCGCCGTGGCAGTAAAAGGTTGAGAATCACTGGTTTATTTTACTTCGTGGAGGACGTTTTAAGGGAAGCTGCCTTGTATACACGTTACACATGGGGAAAACGACAAAAATCCCCATGCAGCCAACCCGTTCGACTGGAATCGAACCCAGGTCAGAACTCCAGTGTTGAGGGATTTTACCGCAAGCAAGGGAGTGAAAATACGTAAACATTTGATAAAATTTATGTTAATTAATCAAGTTTACGAAATTTGTTTAAAATTTCAACTCACAATTAAGAAGGTGCATGCTCCGATATAAATATGAAAAAGAAAGATTAAATCCTTAGAAGAAATCTAGCGTATATTATATCTAAAGTATATTATGATTGTTATATCATTGCTGGAATATACGTGCAGATCAAAATTGAGATTTGCTGATACTACAGATATAACATAGAAGAAAATTAAATTATTTTTTTCAAAATATTCATTTAAAATGTATTATAAACAATTTTCTTTCATTAAAAATCAACTACGTTTTACGTTAATCAACTGCCCAATAGAATGCTATCCTAACTAATATTATAAATGGGAATGTGAGTTTGTTTGTTACGCTTTCACGCCTTAACCGATCATCGTGAAATTTTCAAGAAATAGTTTGGATATATTAGAAAAGGTTATGGGCTATAAAATGTAACTTATCTGTTGAAACTTAAACTATAGAATAGGGTTTTATAGCTTAAAATGATTGTCGATGTATGAACATTAAATGCTGAAAGTTTCATAACGATAAATTAAAAGATGTAAAAGTTTGTCTGCGCGCGCAACCACGCAAACATTTTTAACCTTTTCTAATATATCAAAAATACTTCTTCAAAATTTCATGATGATCGGTTAAGTAATTATGGCGTGAAAGCGTAACATTTATTAGTTAAGCGTTTACTAATTTTTATTTGTTTAATTTATTTTATTATACAATTAATAATTTTTATTTACGAAATTTTACGCGGAGTGTATTTTTAACTTATAACTTATTTTAAGTAATAGTTACTAAAATTTTATCCTGATTATCTTGGTCAGGCAATAAGAAAAAAAAATCAAATTATTTTCTTTTCAATAGTCTTTGAAACTTATTTAAGGACATCAACGCGAGCGAAGTCGCGGGTAAAAACTAGTTTTTAATAAAATGAAATAAAGGGGCAAACAGTTGATTATATTTTTACGCATTACTAGTTATACCTAATAAGGTATAATCCAGAATTTCGTATTTGACAGACCTTCTATTTATTGGAGCAGTAAACTAGATTTTGTTTGCAAACGATCAATCGAAAGTGATACTTCACTTAGCTGTTGTTATTTAAAACATGGATTTCGTACTTCATACATTTTCATAATTCCAAAATGCTTTTGCCATTTAATACTCGGAGTGTTTCATTTTTAATAAATATCCGCAAATGTTTAAATCCACTTTAAGACGCTTGCGAATATAATTACTTAGAAGATTTGTCAAAATATTTTTGGATACATGTATATGGCCTAGCCGTATATATGGAAGGTTTCAAAGGAACGTCATTTACATTGAATCTAATGCCAAATCGGCTAATCATTAAAAAACTCAATATACCCACAGGATGAGTAATAAATGTATGCTAGAAAATGGATGCAGTAATAAATAGCCCGAGAGAAATTATTTAGACTTATTTATTAGTCCAAAGGGGCTTTGTTCCTGAAGGACTATTGTTTTCGTTTCGCGATTTTGCGTCGGAAACATTAAAAGTCCATATCACTTTTCAAACTGTTGCCACAAAATATTGCAGCCCTGTATTATATTAAAGAAATTAAATAATGAAGATGTGCATAAATGTATGTATGTTTCTCGTATCGTGATCAAACGACGGTACCCAAAGCCATCGAATTTCGAATGCCGTCATCCTGCCGCGAATAGAGACGTCTGGAAGCCCAAATTTGGAATTTATTTTATGAACGATTTCATATTTTGTAAAACTTTAACGAATTTTTGACGAACAAACTCTAGGATTTAAAAGCGGGCCATGGCAACGTTGTACGGAAAAAAAACATTTTTATCTGCAGCGCGTGAGACTGTGTAGGAAATTCTAAAGATAGGCTCAGTTTAAAGTGATTTTGCGATATTGTTCTTGAACTGAATTTTATGGTTTAAATGCGAAGAACAGGATATTCCATAAATAAAAGTAACATACAAAATGTTTAAAAACGCCCCTTTGGACGTCATTTTAAATCTGAAATCTTTCAGATATTTTCCTTTTTTTTTTTTTTTTTAAGATTATAAGATTAAGAAATAGTTTCTCGCTTGTAATATATTCCTCTGCTCTTTAGTGTCTCAGCCCAAAGGAAATCCTTGAAACTTTCGGAATTGACTACAAAAGCAGTTTGAATCCAGTAAGCTTTCTTCATTTGTGCCCGGCCATCATCTACGAGTTAGACCAAAGACATTGCATGTTCCAAGACTATTCGCACAAGAAGGTTATAAACATCGTCACCGTGGATCGTAAGTCGTCATGTTCTCCTTCTTAATGATTTACAATTAAGTTTCAACTTTTAGAAAGAAAAACACCGTAAAAATAATTAGAAAGGGAATGAAAATCACGTATCTTACGCCTCGCATTCAATCTAAATAAGCTTTACTAAAGAAGGTTGCGCAGATTAACTTTTACTTAAACATCAGCTGTCATAAAAATCAGCAACGTATTGATATTAATTTCTAATTGATAATTTAATTATGATTATTAATTTAAGGGGACGGTGTACTTTAAAAATTAGTTTTTGTGTTTTCAACGAGAAATTTTAAACATATACATATCATAAGTTTATAAAATATATGTTCACAATTGCAATTTATTTTAAATTAAAAATTTTTAAAACAAATAATTATTTTAATTAAAGATTTAAAATGCTCCTTGAGCTCTAATTTTCAATATTTTTTCCTCATTTTTCCTTTTAGTTAGTTGTAAAGACTCGACAAAAGTTTCTACGTATACGTTATTGAATGCGATGGATGAGAAATTTTTAAGAAGGATTTTTGTGAATTTGTACCCAGTTTCCGGACAAATGTCACCTGTTGTTAAACAGTATCACAAGTTTAAACTTCTTAATAACTTCATATCCAAAAGTGCATACACAGATCTACTGTAACATATAACGAGATAGTTTCTTCCAAATATCATTCATTTTTAACTAAAAATGAGACGCACGGAGCATTTTCAAAACGTACGAACTGCGAAAACATTTGTTTCGAGAAAACCGGATTTAAAGTTTTGCTTCAAATTTACCTTTAATACATAGTCATAAGAAACAGCAAATATGAATTTGTAAACGCTAGATTACATTTCCGTAGCATTTAACTATTTTTAATCTCGTAATATTAAATAGGACAAAAATGAACATATCGCATATTGGTATGTGATTCGAAGTTAGAGGCAGTTTATAAATGCAATATGTTTAATTTGTTATTCCTGTCTTTTATGATAATCGATATTTTCGTTTTTTTATGGGAGTACCTACAATCAAAGCTGTATGTGAGTAAAGCGTCGACACTTCAGTGGGAGAAATTGCGCTTCGTAACGACCGCAGCGCTCGTAGCGGTGGCCATGTGGAAACACAATCAGTAAAACTGCGCATGCTCCTTTTCTTTTCAGTCATTGGTTGTTTTGATTTGGTTGTTTGCTTGATTCTACCGAAATCTTGTTAGCTTCTAACGTGCTTTGGTTGTGTTATTTATATAATTTTATACTTTTTAATTACAAAAGGCTCTTTTCAGAACCAATTTTTTTTTTTATTATTTTCTCTAATGGCGTATCGATACTACGGATTAAGGATTGCAAGAGTAAGATTTCGTCGAAATCTGATGGAATATTGAAGCTATACGTTGAATATATATATTTGAAGCTATACGTTTCCTTGAGACGATGCGTACTTAAGTAATACAGAAAAGTTTTAGGATATGTATTGTTGAAATTAAAGGTATAAAAATCTGATAATTAAAAGAATTATTCCCCTATATTTTATAATAACGCAGGTAAAAGTTTTAAATAATATTTTAAAAAATCTTTTTTTATTCCCTTTCAGAAATATTCAGAGAAAGTTATGTAATATTTAATGTATTTCACTATTAAAATAAAAAGAGCGCTCATTTGAAGTGGACCGAATTGAGCATTAATTACAAATTGACTTAGATTTTTTTTCATTTAAAAGATGGCTCAGAAGCTAAAAAAATCATGTCATATTTGAGAAAGTATTTTAGGTAGAACCTCTGTAAGTGGAGAAGAAATAATGCATAATTTTATGTTAATAACAATAAACTTTGCTTAAAAATGTATTCTTTTCGTACACTTAGGACTCTGAAATACTGTACAAATAGAAAATAAGAATATAGAAACATTTATATATATAATTACGACGCAATTGCAAAATAACATCAAATCTTGCAAAATATTTACATCCAATCGTGTGAAAACTCATTGCGGCCTCGCCATCTTACTTCCGACCTCCATGACGTCACTGCAGGGGAAAGGAGGAGGGGAAGAGATTTAGTTTACATCGCCACCACTGCAGTGGATTGGCGCTGCAATTTGGCGTCATGTTATAGTATGGGAGTGCCGACGCTTTACTTACATACAGCTTTGCCTACAATGGAGTAAGTAATTTAGTGGGCCATAGGTCTTATTTTCAATTTACACGTGCAAATCACTATTGCTATTGCGATAATTTAACATCGAATTATAAAGTGCGTTCATATTGGCGACAATCAATGGATAAGTAGAATGCTTTTTCTTCTGAACACTGCTAGTTACATGAGATTCCTTGATTATTATCATAAATTCAGTGGTTGAGGCTGAAGTTACAAGTACTTACCTTGGCGGTAGAAAGACTGTTTTTCAATAAGATTTCGTAGTTTTTATTTCATATGTAACTCGGATATTAGCCAATGATCCTCAGAAAATCATGCAGGGAGATATTTACCCTTTTGGTAGGTATCCGTCGCTAAAGCTGGTAGTATAGTCTTAATATTTTAAGTTAAGGGGATGTTCTCAGTATCTGTTATGAAAATCGTGGACGTGAACGTGAACGAACGCACCTGTGCTCTTTATAATAAAGTGTGCAGGTTTATTCGTGTGTAATATGAATAAGAGTTACTTAGAAAGTCTCCCACGAAATTGTCTTCCCTGAGCTTCCGCCTGCGTTGACGTATTCGACTGAACAACATTGTATAGCGAATGAAAAGAATTAATATGCAGTGTTAGAAACGTAACAGCAACGACAAGAAATTAGCATTGCGAGTCAATCGACACGGAATCTAAGCAGGAAGATGGACGGAAAAGGGAGAAGAACTTGATAGTGTTTATCCATTAAGAACATTGCGGCTTCATGATATTTTGTGATGAATTTTCTCATTCGTAATCTGGCCCTGTATGATGGGGGTACGATCAAGTTTTCCTTAGAATGTTCTCAACGAAATCGTCCCTTCCCATAGATAACCCTCGCCTGCTTTGCCAAATGAACTGAACCAAGAACTCGTAATCTCGGTCCTTTGCACAACTTATAAGTTGGTCAAACTTATGCTGCAAAGTTATTGATGACGCGAATTTACATAATTTAGGAAGAGTAATTGAGGAAGCACTAGTTAGCGATTCCCTCAACCATTCTTTTTTTTCCTTTTACCCAGAACGCTTCTTAAACTAGAGAAGTACATTTCCCTGGAACCTTTCACATACATCGAAGCAATCGTTAAAATATAACAGTAAATGATCTTAATACCACTCATGTCCTTACAAAAATGTTTAAAAATCTTCGCATATTTTACTCTCTGTCGTTTTGTTTTTCTCAATAGCCTCAATTGTTGCTTTGTGTGAACACGTGAAAACGGGTATTATTATTTCGTTGCACGAAGAAAACGGCTTCTAAAAATTCGGATAAATTTTGCCAACTCCCCATGCCATTACGTTTTAAAGAGCAGCATTTATAATTGACGGAGAGATTAGTTGGCACCCACCATTCATAAACTTTCATTTTTACTTCCTTGTTCGAAGGTAAAAGGAAGTATTATAATCGCGAAAAATTTTGGGCATCAGATATCAATAGAAATATCCATTTTGACGATTTTTTGGGTGACGTCTATTCGTAGGAGCAGAAAGAAAGACACTTTTTCCAAAACAGAGTGTAAATGGATTCAAAAGAGACTTTTTCATGATGTCTGTATGTACGTACAGTTGTATGCATGTGTTTCTCATAACTTAAAAACTATTAAACTTAAAAACATTTAAATTTTTATGGGACTGGCTAGAACATATAGATGTGCGTATCTACCCCTTACTCGGCTTAAATGCCCTTACGCGGCCTTTATTCCTGCAATCATTCCTCGTAGTCATATACTTCTAACTAGTTATGCTTTAAATGACCAGGATAATTAATTTCCAAATTTGAAATTTTTTATATCATTTTCGACATGCCTTTAGGGATTGTTAAATTCAGTTAGTCATTCGATGAAACGAGTTTAAATGAAGTGCAGCAAAAATACAGAGGAGTTTAAACGACGAAAATGAGTAACGTAGTATCGAAAAAAATTAGTTTTTGACAAAAAATAAAAAATCTAAATTTTAATGCCTTCTGCCGTTTCTTATACCTATATTTGGAAAAGTTTTATACTTCTATGGAAAAATAAAATACCAGAAATTTTGATTCCCGTACGATAAAAATTTAACGAAGTATTTATTTCAAAATTTGCAGTTTTTGATTTTATTTTTAACTTGCCTCCAGGGATCGAAAAGTTTCTCTAGATTGACAAAAAATCCAATATTCTCCTAAGTTTCAAATTACTAAAGGCATAAAACCCTTAACCGGAAGATAAGAACAACATAATTCAGTCCTTTTTAAAGCAAAAAATGCATAATTTACCAACATATAAAAATAAAGAAATTGAGCTCACTGAGCCGAGTAACAGAGTGGATGTAAACTGCTCGACATTGAAAATGCAACACCAAGAAGGAGTGGTCAGAAATTTATGCAAATTTTAGAGTAGACGCACGTCATTAAGTTATGCGAATGATGTGAAATGCGCAGCTCTCCGACGCACGTGAAGTAAGATATAAAGGAAGGAACGTGCAGAATGGGCAATATTCGTGTCGTTATTTCTGCCACACGAATTATCGAAGGAAGTTGGTTTTTGTCCCGAAGGCTACGTGTAATAGGAGAGAATGCCAGGCCACCTTCAACGAAGGCATTTCCAGCAGATAGACGAGCTTACGAGGGGTATGGTGATCGGACTGAGAAGGGCAGGTTGGTCCTTACGTCAAATCGCAGCTGATGCATGGGACCACATGGATGCGAGCACGGTGCATCGGCTATGGCGAATATGGTTGGAACAAAGGAACGTGGGAAGAAGGAGGAGTGCAGGTGCAGCCAGAGTGAGGTCAGCACGCGTGGATCGACGCATCCGTCGACAAGCTGGGGCGGTCTCGCAAGTCACTTGTATCGCGATTCTGCAGCATGTGCAAGATACCCTGGATGTTCCAATGTCTACGAGAACCATTTCCCATCGATTGGTTGAACGGGGCCTGCACTCACGGCGTGCGTTAAGAAGACTGACATTGACTCCACAGCAGAAATGCCAACGTTTAGAATGGTGCCGGACTGGAGCGATGTGGATGACAGAATGGCGAAACGTCGTGCTCTCAGATGAGTCACGCTTTTGTTTATCCAATGACACTCGCCGCATACGTGTGTGGCGTTGACGTGGAGACAGATCTAATCCGGCAATAACTGTGGAACGCCCCACCGCGCGACAATGTGGCATAATGGTTTGGGGCGCTATTGCCTACGATTCCAGGTCACCTCTAGTTCGTATTCAGGGCACTATGACGGCCCAACGACACTTGGATGATGTATTGCGGCCGGTGGCAATCCCCTACCTTCAGGGACTGCCTAATGCAATTTTTGAGC
>KK116896.1:184666-204432 GCA_000611955.2 Stegodyphus mimosarum | reverse complement strand
CATGTTCTGCAAAGTATACAGATGCTTCCCTGGCCACCGTATTGTCCTGACCTGTCACGAATCGAACATGTGTGGGATGTGATTGGACGCCGTTTGCAGACTCTGCCCCTGCCTCGTTCAGAAGACGAACTGTGGCAAATGGTTTAAAGGGAATGGAGAGCCATTCCTCAGGACAGCATCCGCACTCTTGCTGACTCTATCGTGCATCGCTGTCCGCGGTGGTCCTACATCCTACTGAGCCGACGCCGTTCTCGCTCTGTATTCTGACTATCATTTTGAAATAAAGACCACTTATTGCTGCTTGCTGTCTCTTTTTGCAAGTTTCATCACTTTCTGACCACTCCTTCTTAGTGTTGCATTTTCAATGTGGAGCACTGTATATATACATAAATTTATATACTTCTGGTGCGGCAGATTGCAACGAAAATAGGAGGTGCACATCTACATGTTATAGCAGTCCTATATACAAAATTCCAACGTCGGGAGGCTACTCGTTTCTCGGTTACGCGAGATGCATACATACGTACGTACGCCACGAAAAAATCTCTTCGGAATCCATTCTAAATCAGTTTTACAATTTTTTTTTTAAAAAGAGTCCTTTATTCTGTTCTTACGTACGAATGTTCGTACATCGAACAAAACATACAAAAACATCGTTAATTTGCATTCGATAGCGGTCAAAATAGATATTTTCGTTGAAATATGATACCGCAAGCTTTTCGCGATTACAATATTTCCTTTTTACTTCGTACAAGGAAGTGAAAAGGGAAATATACGCGAGGAAATATTGTATTCCATAGGGAAATATTTCCGAAGGACCAGTGAAGATTCATCTAAATATCTGATGTAGTAATTGGGATCATTTTTTTTCTTTCAGAGTGGTTGTACTCGAGTGTGGCCGTAGTGGCTATCAGCCTTTGCGGTTTGTTTAGCGTTGCAGTGATTCCCATCATGCAGAAATGGTTCTACCAGACACTTCTACAGTTCCTTGTGGGATTAGCTATAGGAAGTCTATCGGGAGATGCATTACTTCATCTAATGCCTCACGTGAGTAACACAGTAAAACTACTTTCTAATATTCCTTTGCTTCCCTTTTATTATAATTCTTTATTTCTAATAATAAAAAAGAATTTAGTATCATATTCAAGTCAAGTTGTTTCAAGCCAGTTGGCTTTTCTACAGTTTTCTTGGTTCATTGGCCGTTTTCAAATCACTTCACTAAAGGAATAATATACATAGCTGTGATGGGAACTTGACATTTCTTCTGTGTACAGAATTGAACATACTTAAACTAACGGCACATTGTAAACGGGAAGATTTCTGGATTATGCAATAGAATTAAAGCAAGAAGCGGAAATGAGTGCGACTGACCGTAATCGTCACACGATAGGTTGTTCCTTCTGTTTTATTAGCGACAATAACATCATGGACCTATCATCACTTCCTATCCTTCAGAAAAACGTTACATTCCAGCCATCATCCGGGAAACAGATCACGAGAAAGGCAAAATCTGAGTAAGTTAAAGCTACCTACACCATGAAATATCGTCGAAAGTACTGCATAGCGTTTCTTGTATTTTCTTGGATATGAAGTCAAGCCTTTACGCGCCTGTCACTGTTAATTACAGCTCATCCTATAATGCTCTTCCTATTGCTGTAACTGTTAATTACAGCTCATCCTATAATGCTCTTCCTATTGCTGTAACTGTTAATTACAGCTCATCCTATAATGCTCTTCCTATTGCTGTCACTGTTAATTACAGCTCATCCTATAATGCTCTTCCTATTGCTGTCACTGTTAATTACAGCTCATCCTATAATGCTCTTCCTATTGCTGTCACTGTTAATTGCAGACCATCCTAAAATGCTCTTCCTATTGCTGTCACTGTTAATTGCAGACCATCCTAGAATGCTCTTCCTATTGCTGTCACTGTTAATTGCAGACCATCCTAGAATGCTCTTCCTATTGCTGTCACTGTTAATTGCAGACCATCCTAGAATGCTCTTCCTATTGCTGTCACTGTTAATTGCAGACCATCCTAGAATGCTCTTCCTATTGCTGTCACTGTTAATTGCAGACCATCCTAGAATGCTCTTCCTATTGCTGTCACTGTTAATTGCAGACCATCCTAGAATGCTCTTCCTATTGCTGTCACTGTTAATTGCAGACCATCCTAGAATGCTCTTCCTATTGCTGTCACTGTTAATTGCAGACCATCCTAGAATGCTCTTCCTATTGCTGTCACTGTTAATTACAGCTCATCCTATAATGCTCTTCCTATTGCTGTCACTGTTAATTGCAGACCATCCTAGAATGCTCTTCCTATTGCTGTCACTGTTAATTACAGCTTATCCTATAATGCTCTTCCTATTGCTGTCACTGTTAATTGCAAACCATCCTAGAATGCTCTTCCTATTGCGCCGATTCTGTTAAAAATGTGGATAGGAAAATATCTGAATTTCGGCTTTGGCGGACAGACTGCAGGTGCGACGAAGACAACCCGAAACAATGTATTGCTCCTATTATGTAGGCTCATCCAACAGTGGTAGAAAGGTTGACACTTGTAGTTTGGCCCTGGTTTGATTACGGTCGAAGAGCTTGCCTATGTTGCTCCTTTTCGTGGTTTTTCCCATGCGTAATGTAAACATGAACTAGTTCCTTTTAACCAATCATGAGAACTTTTAGGCCAGCAAAGGATAGTTGCCGTATGATGTTTTTAGAAATGTTTAAGAAACGAATACAATAAAACTTGTGTTTAACGAGCCATAAACAGGATTTAAGCAATTGTCGCTGATACATTAACGGATGCAGAAGATTTACAAAACGAGCAGTCTCGGAGTCCTGCATGAAGAAGAAACACACGAGGCCGAGCGGTAAACTGCTGAACACTGGTAGTTCGGTCCGAAGATCGAATTCCCCATTTTCGTGGTTTCCCTCATACGTAATGTGTATACGAGCCAGTTTGCCTTAAAAAATCCTCCACGAAGGCATCGCTCCCCTTAGGCAGATAACCGTCGAAGCCTTGCCATAATCGCTTAATAATAAACCAAACCAAAACGTCCTTAAAGACATTCTGACCTCAGACAGTTCTTTTGCGCTTTGTTGCGTCCAAACAAGCTAGATGGGCTTAAGTTGGCAGTAATGATCCTACGTCTCTGCGAGAATTTTCTTCAGAAATACCCTAGGTCCCCTGATGTATCTGAGAACTTTGACGGCTTTCAGATTGTTCTGTTGCTTTACTGCATTCTTCAGGGGGTGGTGTCCCCAAGACAATGCACCGAGCCACAAAGGAACAGAAATTATACAGAAAAGTCTCGCGGATGTAAAAAGCGGTTATTCCTGTAATGACGCAAATTTAAATACGATCAAAATAATCAGCGCTCTTTTCTGCGGCTGGAGAACATAAGAATGACACCGTTTGCTTCTGTTTCATCAAATAGAATGCCAGCGTTTGGCATGCAATCGCGTATGCATTCTTAGGTAGCTTTGGATGTCAGATAAGTAAGTGCGTTTAAAATGATCCAATATTTTACGTACTAGTTTCATGAAAGAAAACGGTATTATTTTTCAAAAATGCTCTTCGTAAATAAGCCAGTAATGACAATTCTGAATTTTTTAAAATGAAAGCAAATTCTATTATATATCATGCGTGTGTGTAATAGACTCTTACCACTCAATTTTGTACACAGCTAACACAGCATTCAACAATAAAAATTATTAAGCATACGCTTTCAGAACCGTTCCGTCTAATATCCTCTTCGGAAACTGCGTTTTTAATGCGTAAACAATAGTAAAAATGCATTCTGAAGAGTTAAGAGTCTCGAAGAGGCTGCCTTATGCCTTGAAGTGTTGATTCAGAGCAAACATATTACGTTAACATTAATTTTAAGCCATTATTTTAAAATGTTTTTGATTGGACCTATAAACCTTGGAGTCTGAAACTGAAATTTTATTTACAGGCGATGCTGGGTGGCGAAGGAAGTCACGATCACGATGTTACCTCATCTCTCGAAGTGGCCGAGAAAACTGCTGTTTGGCGGGGTTTCACTGCTCTTGGCGGAATTCTCTTCTTTTTTGTCGCCGAAAAACTATTAGCCTCCCTTACCGTTTACAGGAAGCAGAAGAAAGATGCCAGTTCGGCGAAAGCTGTTTCTCCCGTTCAAAGTGCTTTGTTGGAGGGATCCGTGGGACAAAAGCTTTCCCAGTATAGGAAAAATTCGTATGATTATCAAAATAAAGATGAAATGATAAAAAGTAAGTTTAAGATAAAGGAGTTTCGCAACTTCCTTGATCTAATAGAAATACTAAGTTATTGGTTTTGATCTTCAAAAATATTTCTTAATTAGTTAGTTGCGAAGAGTTTATATTAAGAATTAGGAAGGGATACAGGGTGCTCACTGAAGTCCGGTACCATCCGTTTATCTGCCGAACGGCTGCGGCTGTAGTCATAAGTGTTGTCCAGGTATAGTAAAGTGGCTGTGCGCTATTCGATGAGACAGCTTTCAGCGCCACTTGGTGGAAAACAGATGAGTGAGCGTCTCTATCTCGAAAACGATACGAGATAGGAGGAAAAAGGGAATTGCAAAGTTGTAGAGCATCGTCCATTTAGTACGAAAAGACACTTCGTGGAGATGAATGTTAAGAACAGAACGTTTTAAACGTGCATTTATTTTTTCGCACTTTCCGAAACCGCAACGTTACGAAACGATCTTAGAAAGAAAAAAACAACTAGTTATGACAGGATATCTTTATTTTCGATGTTCAAACTTCTCTTCGTTAGCTGAAATGCACATCTGGAGCCTTATTAGAACTTTACGTGAACGCGTAGTAGCACAGCGAGTGACACGTTTGCAAGAGCATCATTAATTATGTCGTTGAAGGTTCTGCAATATTTTTGGAAGGGTGGCATACATCTGCTGTTTGAGGCACTCACAGGAAAACGTCCATTGGCGTCAGATGAGGTGAATGTGGAGGCCACTCTTCGAAACCACCGTACCCGATTATTCTTTCTCCGAATTCCTCTATCAGGTACTGTGTCTTGCAGAAGTTCTAAATATTCTGCGGCCGTTAACGTATTCTGGTAAAATATTGAATATATTTGTAAAATATTGAATATATATATATTTGCGATTGGCCTGTTATTATAAATTTCGCACCAAACATTAATCAAAAACTGTGTTTGTATCAAACATCAAACGTCTGCCTGTAAATAAGTTCTTCATACTGCAAGATTCTGTAAGCATTTCTGCAATAATCTGTATGCAAGTCATGAGCATAATGTATGTTCAGATATATCGCATAAGATTAAGGCGTAAATTTAAGTATAGTGTTTAATGCGTAGGATTAAATTTCTAATGCAAATATGAGAGTGAAATGTAAATGTACTGTAGCATTGTTTATGTTAATTTTGCAATATGTGTAGTGTATATCCTCAGTTAATTATAACGTAAGTAATGTAACACAATGCAAGTTTCTGTATGTATTAGGTAATCCTATGTATGTATGTTATATATGTTTGTTCACTACCAGATATGTCCTCCCATGTAACCTGAAGCCATAGCACTGTAAGCTTATGTAAGTAAGCCACTAGCCATAGCACTGTAAGCCATTGCATTACAACACACTCTGCCACTAGCCTTTGTATGGCCATGTTTCTATTGAACTCAAAGAATGCTGGGCCCGGACAGTTGGGTGGGAATGCAATCTCGGGGACATTTTTGGTCTGTTCGACTGCCCACCAGATGGTCCGGGAGCTGGGTCTGAGCATCATTTGCGAGGCCCACGTGTGGCCATACCATCTGGCCTGCTCTAGATAATGGTGGACGTGGTGCTGTACTGATTAACCGTTATGTAAAGGGACAGTGCCCACGTCCACCGTCGTTTATCACACGTCGGCAGAACATGATGGATTTTCCAGTGCCCAGTTATGGGTGTTCTGCCTGTTGTAAATTTGATTCCGCGAAAACCATGCCTCATCCATCCATACTATACCTGCCAATCTATCTGGTTCGTGATGAAGTTGCACCATGCGAAACGTCTCTCGGCATCCCCGTCCAGCAATGCCTGATTAGGTGTTGCTCGGTATGGATGAGCACGTAATTCATTTAGGATTTTCCAAAAACGACATTTTGAGAGGCCACAGCTTTCACTTATCTTTCTTGTGCTGCTGTTTGGATACGTGAGGCCATATAAGACATCTTCCGGCTGCATTTTCCGCCCTACCTTAGCTGGTCCGGCGGATCGAAGTCAGCTAGTCACGCAGCCTATCATCTCCCTTAGACGTTTTACAACCTGTAGGATGGTTTAGTACGAAGGATGCGGCCCTGCAGGAAAATCGTGTCGATCGTGTCTTGCGCTCACATTCACCGTAAGTAGAACCACATCACAATAATCATTTTTTAAAAAATCGCTTCATGACCATGAGCTTCAACGTACAACCACGAGGAGATATCTTTTATAGCTGTCTCAGGTGAACCAGTGTGACATTTCATACACTACTTGCGTAATGTTCAAATTCGCACACTAAGCTTAAGTTGCGTAGAGTTGATGCGTTTCGCGACACGATTCTGCACGATCTGTATATCGTCTAATCTGTTTGTAAAGACAATTCGTACAAGAATGCACCCCGGCGGGGTTTGAACCACAGTCCTCTAGCATGTGAATTACAATCAACATCACTGTGCCGCGACAAGGGCATGTTTTTGATCCGCAAGGTAATCTTTTCTTTTTTCGTTCAAGTTTCGTGACGTCGTAGTTTCAGAAATCGCGAAGAAACAAATGTGCGTTTTCAGCATTCTGTTTTTAGCATTCATATCCGCCAGGTGTCTATTCGTTCTAAATCGACCATGCTCTACGACTTTGTCATTCACGTTTTCTACCTATCTCGTACTGTTTTCCATATAGGGAGGCTAACTCCGCCGTTTCTCACCAGGTGGCGCAGTAAGCTGTCTCATCAAGTAGCCCATAGCCACTTTACTATAGCTAGACACCAATTTTATGAATATAGTTGCAGCCGTACGGGTGGTACCGGATTTTAGTGGGCACCCTGTATATTTACTTCATACAAAGCCGACGTCTACATCACATGTGATGTGAATGTACTCTGCGTAAATGAATTTGATACTTCCATATTATTGCAGAGCCTTTTATTTAAATGGCGCCAAGATTATTCATAAATAACCGAGATATACCATAAACTATTATCAAACGATCGGCAGCCGTATCCATTGCCATTTATTTTGAATAATTTTGATCTCTTTCCATGACAGCTCTGAGACCTGAGACACACGAAAAGAGGCGCATATTAATCTCTGCCTTTCTACCGGATTTAGTCTCTTTTTCCATGCGTGATGATGAGGGACGAAGTCTGTTATTAATGATGACCTAGTGAAAAAAAATTATGGAAAAGTTTAAGGGGAAAAATGATTCTCAAATCAGGCTACGAATTTCTGTGACTATGAAATTCAGAAGCTGGCTTGTGATACGATAAGTGCTTTGATATAAGGAGAAATGACGTTGAAAAGTAGATTAAGGCCGAAGCCTTTATATGTGTACGTGATATCAAAATGGTACTTAAAAGCATGCCTTGCATTTACGTATTTATTAACGTAAGCTTTTGATGACCAATTTCTGCATCTCCCAAACGAAGAAAATTTTCCATACATTGACTGCTAATTAGTGAAAGGATGCATAATTTTTTTTTAACTTTTACACGTAATTAATTTATACATATCGCCTTCGTAATTCGTGCGTGCAAATATGCAGCATCGACTGCAGGCGTTCGATAGGCTTTTATTCACAAATCCCTAATCTAAAGAGAATAATTCTGACGAACACCATAGAAAGAAATCTAAAGGGGTCAAGTTCGCTCTACAGTCTGTCTATCATAAGAAAAGCTTTCGCCAGTTAGTCTGCAGCTGTCTGTTGCAGTAGAAAACGAGCCTTGACTCATTTTCCGTAGGGGTGTCTTGAAGATTTACTTATCAGTTTGCTATCTTGGCACATTTAAGGATGAAATGGCAAACCTTGATTCACCTCTATTTGAAATATACTAGGCCTGTTGCTATAGCGACCGCCACCCGCCAGACACTATGGCCGGAGCTGCTGTTCTCGTAGACAGAGTACGCTAGCCTTTCGGGCGAACGAAACTTCAGTTCTTTTTTGCTGTTTGAACCACAATGCGATAAACGCATTCATTGATATATGCCTTTCTTTTTCATAACTTCTTTCCCCCATTTGTGCATTTGGAAGCTTTTGACTATAAACTCTTACCTCTCTCGACAGCGGTCACTTAGAAATACGAATCATTGGCATCTTCTGATCTGAATCACATGACTGATAGTGTGACTTTTCGTTATGAAACTTTAACATAAATTAAAAGCAGCCACGATGCATTAAATGTGAAGTAAGTACAACAATCATGAATGTGCTCATATATCCTTATTTTTTTATCACTTTAATACAGCTGCAGAAATAAGAAAGAGGACCGAGTAATAATAAACTACGGGTTGATATATTTTTCTAAAACACGCTCAAATTTGCTAGTAGTTTATTTGAACATTTCCGTAGTGGATGGTTTTTCCGAACCTGAATTTAAAAACTTCCAAGATCTTGGAATTACAATTACATTATTCTTCTCTGCCTGTTTTGTTAAGATAAACATTACTGTCATTCAATTCATCATCGTAATCAAAAGTCTGGGAAAATGTATTTTATAATTTCATTTATAACGATCAAGATGCTTGAAACTAACATTAAGTGTGTTACAAATATCTCATTTCGATAAATATTTGAGATCTGTTATTTTTTCCAATATTTGACATAAATAAGACTATCAGATTAATTTGTATGTGATGCTTCGTTTTGCAATAATACTTAAATAGGGAATTCGCATCGGTAACCTTTAAGGCATAACAGGCCCTTAAATTAACAGTGCCCTTAACTTAACCTTGACAAAGGTTAAGTTCGAAGGGCAAAGGAGCTGACAGCATTGTTTTGTGGTGATTGCTTATATATATATATATATGTTACGGTGAAACACCGAAATCTGGAGAATGTCGACTTTCACCGGTGAATGTCAACATTCACATAGTCGCTTGGTGTATGTCCGAAATATTTTCCAAATACTCTTATTTCTGACTTACACCGGTAAATCTCGACATTCACCATGTACTAATGGTGAACGTTGAATATATGAGAATATTATATTTTCTTCTCCGTCATTCAGTCGCGAAAAAACACACAAGTACTTAAAACACACAATACTTTCTAAATGAGAAAGGAAAATAATAGAAGTTGAAAAACTTACTTAATTTTACAGTACATAGTAAATGAGAAAATAAAATAATAGTCATAAAAAACTTACTAAATTATGTGATTCAAATCTGATTCATTGCAACAACTTAAACTATTACGAGACTTTGAATTGCACGAGAGGCCCTCGCATTTACAGCTGCATTTATGGGAAACAGGCCAGTCGCCTCTCTTTTCGACCTACACCGGAGCATATCTGTGATGGTCGACATACACCGGTGAGGGTCCGAATGTACAAGAATGCAATGTTATATTCGATCTTTCACCGACGTATTTGGTGAATGTTGACATTCTCCAATTTCGGTCTTTCACAGTAACATATATATAGATAGATACGCGTCAATTTTCTTTAAAAACCTTCATTTTAGACAAATAGCCTTCATGCCTTTCAAGTATTCAGTTAAAGATGTTTTCAATTTAAATTTTAGCTGTGAGAAGACTTACTGTGAATATATGGATTCATTCAATTATTGAGAGGAGAGGGGTTCATGTTCTCAATTTTTTTTAGTGATGCAGGTTGATTCGTGTTCGCAGTCTCATTCCGGACAGGATATAACGTATTCGGCTTCGTCTTGTCATAGAGACCCATTGGACTCTTTCGATGTTGAAATTTTGCAACCACGAGCTCATGGGCATAGCCACGACGTTCCGCATACCGTTACTGCTGTGGCATGGATGGTCATAATGGGAGATGGCCTACATAATTTCTGTGATGGACTAGCTATAGGTAAGTACTAACTGAAAGCCGTTATTAGAAGATTATAATACATTATTGTTGCATGCGTACGGGTTCGTAATAGATTGAATGCGCAAGTCCGGTGGTAAGAAGTTAATAAAATTTATCCTTATCAACAGAAATATATCGAAACTCTTGTTTTCTCCTCAGAGATATTCGTACAAGTGTTCACAATATCACGCAGTATAATCAATAGTTATACTTCAATCTACTAAAAACGTTAAGCACAAAGCGTTTTTGAAGAAAAATCTTAATCCCGATTTATCTCGGTTCACACGCAACAACAATAATAACTAAGCAACTAAAAAAACACTCTCTGTCCGGCCTTTTATAGATTTCAACCGGTCGCGAGGTATTTCTAGTAATTTCTGCTTTTCGAGATTTCTGGAAAGCAAAAAGAGTGTGGAATTACGGTACGCTACATCTAAGTACAAAATTCGTAACATTATTAACTGTCATGTATTATTACTGAAATATATCCATTCTGTGTAAAAGACTTAGGCCTTTTCAAATGGCCATAACCAGATTCAGAAGCGGCCATCTTCGATGCATGAAATTCAAAGAAGGAGAAAAGACCTTCCCCTCGTGTGCCTGTTACCTCCCTACCTCTCCCGCTCACCTACTGGATTATTTAGGCGTCTCCCTGAGACAGCTGTCGGCTGAGCAGACGATGTCAGTGATTGACTCGTGCGGCATGGTCTCTTGGACTTTGTGTAGGCTTTCTTGCCTCAAGGGGATTAAAAACAACAACTGAAAAGTACTGGTTTACGAGAACTATATTATTATATATAATTTAAGAGAAATGTATTACGTTTTCTTGTCGCATGAATAAAACTTGCAAGTTTGACACAATTCATTGATTTAGATATATAAGAACGCAAATATTTCTGTGGTAAGCAGTTAAAAATTTATGAGTAGGTGCATAAATTTACAGGTGAATACAGGAAGGAAGTTATCTGAAAGAGTTACGAGTTAAGATATTCTTCTACTCTTATTCTAAGAATTACTTTCTCGTGGGTCCAGCAGAAGTCGGCAAATGAATAGGGATTCAGTGGAGCATGATATTTTTACCCAACATCGAGAAATTTGCTAGGAAAATTCTTCATTATATTTTTCGCTGTTTGTTCTGATATTAGCCGGGACTAAATATGGGTGGCAGGGCAAAAAATGATGTGCCCGAAATAATGTTGCGTCTCGTGACCCGTATGACTTTAAAAATGCCATCTATTTGTTTTTAACAGCTCCGGTCTTTAGTCTACACTTGCTTTTTCTCTCTGCACTTGTCTCTGTGATTTGCCATTAGAAAAACGAATAGTCTACACTTTCTTTAGAAAGCTTTGAAATACATTTAAAAACATTTCTCTTATTTGTATACGCCACTATACGCCTTCGTCACGAAGGCGTTTCATTTAGAGTTAGCAACAGACTTAACCTAGAGCCTCATTAATTGCAGCTTTAAAACATTTCTTCACAAGACGAGGAAAATCATCTTGTTTATATTCCGATAATGCTTGTAACTTTGTTGGCGCAAATTCAGAAATAAAGAGGTTGTATACTGTAATGAGCTTGCCTCGTAAAACTTTAAGCTAAGCTCAGACAAAATTAATTGGAAGTTTACACCGAGGAGATTTCCAAAGTTTGGTGGACTGTGGGAATCTGAGGTGAAATTCTTTAAACACCATTTAAAACGTGGTGTAGGCTCAGCCAGACTCATGCTTGAAGAAGTTTTAACTGTTACCACAGAAATAGCGGGCATAGTGAATAGTATGCCCTCTATTTTACTGTCCAATATTCTGTTTCTGGCCCGATGTAACTGATACTTCAGACAAGTATTTATCTAGTGGCAAAGCGCAACCAAAATTAATGCAGCTTTTAAACCATTGATCCCATGATTTAGATCACTTGTAATTATAAAAAACAGTGCACATTTTCATAAGATGGTCCGAAGAATAGGGTCTTTTTGAAGAATACTAAGTTAAGTCGCATATAAGAAGTAATAAAGGGATTATGTGGAAAGTTTCGAGAAGTTATAGAAAAATATCTGAATGCAATTTTGGTAGACATATGAGCAAATTTGTTTGATTCCAACGAATGAGTGAAGTTCAATTTTGAATAAATAGTCCGTGTGTGTGTATGTCTGTTCGTGTGTCTATGTGGGTGTGTCGAAGAATACGCATAAAGACATCTTTTTCATAACAGAATTCAAACACGAACTCTTTAAGAACCACTGCAGCACATTTAATGTAATATACTACATTCATCAAGTTTAAGTTTTTTAAATTTCGTACTCGAAAACGTTTGGACTAGCATTGAACATTTTTGAATTGCGTTAGTTCTTTTACAATTGGCACTTTTTATAAATATGGCATTTAAATTAACCCCTGAATTTTTCTTTACTTCAATCTAGGAGCTGCTTTTGCGTCTGGTGTCGAAGGAGGCATAAGTACGACTGTTGCAGTGTTTTGCCATGAACTTCCCCATGAGCTCGGTAAGTAAAATGTTTTACACGACATGAATATACGGACTATTACAAGGTGAATATACGAACTTCCAGTCAAAGTTGTTTTCGTACTGCAACTAGGTTAATCAGTTTACAGAATAGTCACTCTATCACTTCCATTAGGAAAATAAAGACTTAAACACGCGAGGGAATACGTTTGGAATCCCATTTTATAACTGCTTCAAAGCAAAGTACACTGGTCTAAAATAATTAAGGAAAGTCACAAAAGTAGAGATAACTTTCAAAAACAAGCCAATCCGTGCAAAATTTGAATATGTTGTCAAATAAGAGTTGCCGAGTAACCCTTCTGGATGCAAATTAGTGGCGTTGCAATCGGAATATGTCATCTGCGAGGAGAATAAAATTACGTGTTTGAGAGCAAGCCTGAAAATTTCCCTGTGATACTGAGATATCTGGGATAGCCAGTTCGTAACAATGACATTCCGGCATTCATTTTCCCAAAAAACTGCGATGGCTATTAGGAGACTAGAGACAGGACAAAGACTGAAGTGGCTAGATGACTAAATGTGAGTCCTTCTCTGGTTCACAGACCTTCGCAAACATTTTTAACCACAGATTTGGTATCCAGGAGGGGAAGGACGGCCAACCCTCTCCGACCGGCGCCGATGATAGATATTTGTTGTTATGCTTTGCGAAGGGATAGAACCGCAACTCCGAGTCAACTCAGATCCTCTCTTTCTTCCGCCACCGGAAGGTTGGTGTCGACGTCGACCGTGCGTAGAAGGCTTCATCAAGGTTTCTATGCGAGGCCACCAACCATTTGTGTGTAGCTCACATAACGTCATAGAAGGGAACGTTTGAGTAGGGCATATCAATATGTCCACTGGAGGGTTGTTCTTTATACTGTTGAGACCAGGTTTAGCCTCCAAAGTGATAATACGCGTTATTTGATTTCGAGAGAGTCTAGAATCCGTTATCATCCATCAAACATGCGTGAAAGAGATGCATACGGAGAACGCTATATTTATGTTTTGGGGTGGTACTGTCTGTTTACTAGAAGAACAGACCGGGTGGCGGTCGCTATAGCAACAGGGCTAGTATATGTCGAATAGGGTGAAGCAAGGGTTGCCAATTTATCTTCAAATGCGTCATGATGGCAAACTGAAAAGTAAATCTTCAAGACATCCCTACGGAAAATGGGTCAAGGCTCGTTTCTACGGCAAGAGCTATAGACTTAACTGGCGAGAGCTTTTCTTATGATAGACAGACTGTATCTCTTTGGGTGAACACACAGACCTCCACGATGCTCAGACGTGTAGAGATGATATCTCCGACGCTAATGTGCGCACATATGTCGTAGCAATAGATGATGATTTCTGGCTAAGAAGATTAAACGCTAGACTGCATAGAGTTCGCATCGTATGTGATTATCTTCAGTAGCAAACAATTCAGCGTATTGGAGTGCTCAGCTCGATCAGTGAATCCTATCGAGCATATTTGGGATGTTCATTAAGACGTATAGCTGCCCGCCCCCCATATTATACAAGCTACTTTCGTTTCGAAAATACTCTTCATTCGCCGAATAGGTAGCTGGCTACTATGTGATTTACAGTAATTAAAATTTACTTCTTTACTCCGCGTTTTCACGAATAGTTTTTGTGGAAGAATAACTAGAAATTACAACATTTTAAATTCGTTTAACACAGTAATTAAAGTAAATTCACAAAATAATTCTTTCATAAAAATGTTTAAATATTAATGTTTTAAGAAAATGTCTCTCAAAATTTAGACTTTCTAATTAAGTATCACTTTAACAAGACTTCAGGATCAAACTACGATGTGTCGCCAAATATTGAACTCGAGCAAAACAATAAGTAGCCAAATGTTATTATGAAGGTTTTCATTATCATATCAGAAAGTGGTTATCATGATTAACTTTCTGAGATTTAAAGCTGCTAATGAGAACGCACCAATAATTTACATTTAATTGAATTAAACTTAGTCAAATTTGAGTTGCAAATGGCCTTCCAATAAGGCTTTGTAATTTATATCAGTATCCTTAATAGAAATAAGAAATGTTCCCAATGAAATCTCATTTATAATATCTTATGGTATTTACGTATTATCCCGTCGACCACGAAACTTTTGCCGAGCAGTGCGTTTTAGCGCCAGTTATGGATAAACGTCACGGAGCAACACATAACGCTTTTAGTTGATGTAGGCTTGACTGATTTTCAATGCGCCAAGATTGTTCACGAATAATAAGAATATAAATTAATTGTTACTGCTGTATTTTTTCATGCACTTAGACGGCCCGAAATAAGAAAAAAAATATTAAACGTTTGGACCTCTTTTGCCTGCTCATAAGTGCTAAGAACAGTAGTGGATTATTTTTAATGTTAAGGTATACGCACTCCATAAAAAGTGTATTAATAGACACTATACAGTCAGCTGAACGTGACCGACAAAACAATAATATATTGGAACAATTATTTGCGCGAAGTGTGTATATTTAGCATTCTAACCAGAGCTTCCGGTAAAATAGAATAGGTGCTGGCCTCGGTGCCTAGAATAGGTGCTGGCTTCGGTGCTAGACCAGCATCGCCGTAGTACCACAGGTAATTAAATTATTGCTGAATCTAGCTACCTGTTAAGCTTCCGCTTCAAATTTGAGGAAGAATATCCCGGGGTTGCTCCGAGGTTTTCCCACCCCTCATTCCGCAAAGACTCTATAGGCGTACAAACAGTCATGCAATCTACGAGGTTCGAACCTGAAACCATCTGTACGACAGTTAATACATTATACAGGCTGCTTGGCTTTGGAAAAGGTGTTTACGAAGAGCAAAAAGAAAGCAGGTCGAATGCTGATTGTTCATTAAGTAAAGAGGCGTGAGCTCCTTGAAAGTTGCTCAGGAATGACTGGCGCAATTTTGAAAGGATCTCTGTAAAATTTTGTGGTTCGATGATAGTTAACTTTTCCGCTCGACGGGATAACACGTATGCGCGTTTCTTCATTTACAGATAAGTCATTCAGTTAGAGAATTCGCATTACCTACCAAAATATCAGTTTAGTTTTAACGCATTTATGTATTCTAAGCTGCTAGCCCTCTGTTTATGACTGGAGTATATTTATTTATTCTTTCCTAATCTAGGCGACTTTGCTATGCTGCTCAAAACGGGTATGAAAGTTAGGCAGGCGTTGTTGTACAACATTCTTTCGTCTATATTGTGTTTCATTGGCATGGTCATCGGAGTATCCCTCGGAAATGTACAGTCTGCAACCAGCTGGGTGTTCGCCGGCACAGCCGGAATGTTCCTTTACATAGCATTGGTAGATATGGTGAGTAATATTTGTTTCTTCTGAACATACTATTCTCGTACTTCCAGTTTATTCATTTGCTTTGTTTTTAAGATAACTACAGAGTATATTTGCCAACATACGCTGATACATCACTAACAATATTTTGCTGTTTCAAATGTCTGGATATTTGCAACATAAGGAATTTTTCAGGAATAGTTTAAAGAATAAAGATAGCAAAATTTAACTTACCTTTTGTGCACCCAGCAGCAGCAGTTAAATCTCCGAAACTTCATTAGTGTGAGGGATGTATTCATTAATGATAGGATGCATACTTAAGCACAAATAATATTTATTCCGCTATAACTAAATAATATAAAGCGACAGATACATTAATGTTTGCATACAAGCACATATGAAAGCTTAATAAGAACAAGAGTATTATGGGATATATTAATTGGGTGTGATTGACGTAGTTGGTATGGTTGATGCGCGCACCTTGGCATTTCTAGGGTTACCAGAAGTAAGTTCAAAAATAACATTTTCTTCTTCTCAAATGCCTGATTAATTTACAACATAGTTGATACTCATTAATCATTTAGCTGTGTCATTGCCAAGAACGTGGTTCGTTCAGTATGCACAACAAGGAGCAACCGAATTAACCCTTGTGAAATAGGGGGTTTTGTTCTCATTTTCATTCGAGGGTCTTTCAATTTCCAATTTAGATGGATTCGAGGGTCTTTCATAATTTTCCCTATTACCAAATCTCTAAAGAAGACTTTCGGCTTTTTATTACTTTAAATGTTCCGTGCTGCGCACACACTTATATTACCGAGCCTTCTCCAGGGTTTGAGTTGGAGACCAGCGATACGACAACGAGTGTCGTTAACCACTGCATCGATCAGGGAAATAATCACCAACAGTTTGCTCTTCTGAAAGGTTGCTGCAACCCTCGAATCTGCTTCGAATTTTGTTGCAAACGTGAGATTTATTTGGCCAAAGGAGAGTGGAATAGCTTCATTTCTTGTTTCAATATCGATGAAAATCGGCGAGAACAAGAGCATATCCGCATTATGTTAACCATTTTCGGCCGGAAAATGCTCAAGGCGGCTTTTTTCTTCGTTTCATTTTTACGGGATTTTGCGTTATTTGTTTACTAGGGTTGTCGCGAAATGAAGCGGAAGAAATTCATTATTACCAGGTCTGTGGTTTTTATTGAAAAGCTCTGAATTTTATACGAGGGAAGATGTGCGATAGATATGCAAAGTTTAAGATATCCGACCTCATTCCGGTACCTTTTTTTAAAAAATAGTTATTTTAAATATAAATACATTAGTTTAAGGATAAGCATATTAATATTTAATAACAGCTTCAAAAATAATAATTAATTTTAATTTGAAAAATTGGGGAAGAAAACAATAATTTTTGTGGGGCACTGGTAAATTTAACGCTGCACAAAATCCTTTCGCTGCAGATATACCTTTCCCAATTATCCTCGTAGCAAACACAAATCCAGTATTAATATCCAGTGACCTCCCATTTTTCTCAGATGATGTAAATGTTTTCTTAAAATTACACCCCTTGCAAGTCAATGAAAAATATGAAAACAAACCAAATCGAGAATTTTTTGAAAATCTCAAACCTGATGATAAGCAATTAGGACAGCAAAGTAATGAAAAAATATTTATTAAAATCGAAATATCAATAAAACGATTACCTGTCATACCATTACTCAAGCTTGCATCAGAGAGTATCGCTAGACAATGTGTTTGCTTCACATCTGTCAAATGAAACATTTTTCGTATGCTGGTTACCGCAAAACTTCCTCTTTTTAGACCGTTGAGACCTCCACTTGGCCATTAGGAATATTTAAAGATGAAATAAGAACTTGATTATTCGCAAATTATAAAGAACTATGTCAAAAATTCACAAAATCTTCAAGCGAGAATGCAATCAACTTTGTAAACATAAAAATGTAAACACTAGCTTGTTGCCAAACTAAATACGAAATTAAGGAGAAAAAACTATTGCCAGATCCTTAAAATGTATTACAAAATATCTAAAATTAATATGCAGGTTTATAATTTACAAAATCTTGATGAAAAATAAGATTTCTAAATAGGTACGTCTCTTTAAAACGCCCACTTCCGGTCGTCCAGAATTATTGAACTTCCGGTTTACTCCGTTACAGAAAAATGCTCATAACTTTCGTTCTAATCAACCTATTAACAAACAAAAAGCTGCATTTGATAGCTAAAGATGTGTTCTTTCAGTTAATGTAATAAAAAAAGAATCGGAATTTTGACCAAAAATCGTCTTTTGTACGAGGTCGGATACCTTAAAACAAGAACTAGTATCTATGGATTCGTGGGAAGTCATTTGCCATTTCGTCAAGATGAGTTCACATGGAAACAGAGACAAGTAAAGGATGGGAATAATCTGTCTGGTGCGATTAACAGTGCGTCGATTAAATAAACAGGCGGAATGTTCAATCGATCGGCTGACGTCGAAAATGTATTTCATCGACAAAAGGCGTCAATAGTGGTGAGTCAGCGGATGTAAATTTACACCCAAATACTTTGGTAGAAAGAGAGTCAGTGCTCGAAATGATCAAATTAAATATGGATTTCTGCTTACTCGCATCAAAAATAACATCATAATTCAGAAACTGACTTTCTTCCTGCTGTTAAATTCTAAATAGACCCATTTTAAAGATCTGGATAGATTATACGGAGTATCAAAATAAAACTGCGATTAGGAGAATATTGTTAATAGCACGCGCGTTAAAATGAAAAATCCCCCAATGTGTTTTTCAATGTAATGAAAGATTTGAAGTCGAAAAAAATACTTCATTGCATCCCAAGCATAATTCAAAATTTATCGAAATTAAAATAGCTTTCCCCTGACATTTGCAAATAGAATTTTGATTCTGTTCTGTTACCATATACGGATTTTTAAAATTCGTGTTGTCGCGAGCTATCGGTTCGTTTGAATATTTCCGAAGGATCAGTTCGAATAATAAGAAGGAATTAACATTTTATTATTAAACTTAACTATAAACAGCTTTAGCAGAATGTTTGTCTTTAGCATGCGAGAAATGTCGGCGGTTGCCAAAATCGCTTGCAGAGTAAACTCGAGATTCAGCTAAATCTTGCAGTGGAATAACAATCAAAACATCTATAATACCAGCAACTCGCTCAACTCGACCCCTGCGTCAAAGGGAGAAACGGGAGGTAACTCGCTTACTGCCCTGTTTGATATTGAAAGTATGTGTTAGAAACAAAAATTAGGAATCCAAAAATGCAAATAAGTTCAAGATATTGAGTAAGTGATACGATTCCCCAGACGAAATAATCTGGCAAAGGCGATACAGAGTGAACGATGAAATTAAGGTAAAAAGTTTGCATATTTAAATTAATAAAGTGTTAGGTGGATAAGTATTTCTTTCCAAACGAAAAAGGGCTGAGTTTTTGACGATGTTTTACGAAGAGGTTAAACTCGGTGGCATTTTTCTAATCTAATCACTAATGTTATTAAATTTTGAGTTGTTCGTGAATTGGCCTGTAATCTCATAGCTATATTTTTTATAGACACTAGCTTCCAGAAAATTTAAAAAAGAGCTTTCTCTTGAAGAGCGTACCTCGCGTTTCTTTCAGGCTATTTTTACATTCTGAATATTGCCATTCAACCATTCCATATCAGAAACACACGTATACAGATAAATTATTGAGCTCTATGAAATAAAAAATTAAATTTTCGAAAACTAAAAAAGTTATTAAAATTGGAAAAATAATCACAAATATTCGGGTTTAATTTATGACATATTAGGTATGCTTGCCATCAATGGCTATGACGTGGCACAGACGAAATCGAAATTCGTTGAAGTGTCGAGCCATTTACCCGTTTGGGATGGAGAGACTTCTAGATTGCGAAATGGGGAATTCTCAGTCTCCCAAATG
>KK116896.1:167755-184599 GCA_000611955.2 Stegodyphus mimosarum | reverse complement strand
CTTATTGACGTACTCTGCGGGACGGGGGGGGAGAAAAAAAAAGTGACATCTCCCATTCTACTGGGCCGATTGACGCAATTTAAATTGCGTTTTCCATGCCTCGAAAGCGCGACTTAGGATGTATATTTGATTTATACAACATTGTTCTAATATAGGTATTTTGACAGAAAATGGGATTTTTTCTAAAATAACATGCCAATTTTTTCCATATTTCGATTCTATGACTCAAATTATGCATAAATATTAAATTTTATAAAATTTGTTGCGAAATTTACGGAAAAATTCAAACATTTATCTTGGCGCAATTTTTTCAATTTGCGACAAGAATAATTAATTCACTTGGCAGACTTCTTAATATATTGCAACCTATTTTCCTTTTCCTTTCATTGTGCAGAAGCGGAAGAAAACTACTTTCAAATAATTGTAACAAAGTGCGTAAAGCAGATTTTCGTTATCGCTTTCAACAAATATGCCAAATTTCAAAACTCGCCAATATATTAATGCGCTTATATCTTGGGAAATTTTGAATAAAAAGCTCTAAATGTTTGCAGGTATGCTTAGAAATACATCTACTTTAAGAGGATTATAAAAATTTTACAGGTTATAATTCTCAAAATGTTTTTCAAAAAATTTATAAAAATTATTTAAAAATGCAAATTTTAAACATAAATCATAAAAAATGCGTGAATTTTATTTGTAATGAACCTAAATTTCGAAATCTGTAGAAAGGAATCGAAAAAGTTTCATAAAAAAAATATTAGTAAATGCATACCAAATTGAATTAACATGGAGGAGCTAAAATTTTGAGAGCTAATTTTGTAAATACTACTCTTGCGCTTTTTACAAAACTTGGGAGTTTAGCATCATTTGAGTCATAGAATCGAAATATGAAAAAAAAATTGGTATGTTAATTGCAGAAAAAGTCCTATTTTGTGTCAAAATACGTATGTTAGAATAATGCTATATACATTGACTAGCAATAAGTATTTAGTCACCTATACATATGACTATATCTGCGGTGCTAAGGTACGTCACGGACTCCGCCGGCATATACCGTGTAGGAAACAGCATCGGCTCTAGTCGCATGCAAGGTGCCTCGCAGTTCAGAGTTCTCTGATTTCGAGAAAGGTATAATTATCGGGTATCACAAATGTGGCCGATCCTTAAGGGACATATCTACCGCTCTGAAGTACCCAAAATCGACAGTGTCCTATGTGATTAAGAAGTGAAAGGTGAGCGGTGATTGTTGGAATGTGCCCCGAGTCGGCAGACCAACGAAACTGGGAGATAGAGACCGACGAGTGCTGTCCAGAGAAATTCGGAAAAACCGCACCCAACCGACGGCCCTCATCCGCGAGGAGTTTCAACAGGCATCCGGGAGTATTGTTTCCATGAATACCATCCGTAAAGAAGCACATCTGCTTGGTTTTCATGGTCGTGCTGCTGCCCATAAGCCTTTGATCACAAAGTCCAACCGCGCTGTTCGGTTTATGTGGTGCAAAGCACATCCAAATTGAACCGTAGATCAGTGGAAACGGGTTCTTTGGAGTGACGAATCGAGGTTCACCCTTTACCGTTCGGATGGCAGGGTCTGGCGTCTACCTGGAGAACGTCTCCTGCCAGAATGCATTGTGCCAACAGTCAAGTTCGGCGGAGATGGAATTATGGTCTGGGGGTGTTTCTCCTGGTATGGGTTGGGACCCTTGGTCCCCATTCATGGTAAGCTCAACTCCGATGCCTACTGCACTATTCTGGATGACAATGTGCTTCCTACGTTGTTGCAGTTTTACGGATTGGACCCCTGTTACTTTCAGGACGATAATGCCAGTTGTCATGTTTCGATGTTAACCAAAGCTTGGTATGGTGCCAATGGAATTCATCGAATGGACTGGCCTGCCCAGAGTCCAAACCTGAAACCTATTGAGAACCTCTGGGACGAGTTGCATCTCCGAATTCAGGGGTGCACTACCCGTGCAAAATCGGTGAAGGAACTTCTATGTCTTCTTCAAGCCGAGTGGAAGAAAATACCTCTAGCTGTCATACAAAGGCTTGTGGAAAGTATGCCCCGGAGGGTCCACGCTGTAATTACTTCTCGTGGAGGCTCTATCAACTATTAATTTTGAATAAAGTTAGTTTTTCTTTTCTATCACAGGTGTCCAAATACTTATTGGTAGTCAGTGTATAAACATATATACATTTCAAGTAGCGCTTTCGAGACATGAAAAACGTAGTTTGAATTTCGTCAATCGGCCCTGTAGAACGGGATATATAGATTTGTTCTTTTTTTTGCGCAGTGTACCGATCCATATGACAGTGAGCTTTGTCAATCATGTCGACATTCGTGTTGGCGAAACACAAACTGTGCAATAGCAATGGCGCTCAGTGGCTGATGATTGAATTTTGTACGGAAAGAGCCGCAGGTCTTGGAATAACAATTTGTTACAAAGTCTGCTGGTTGTTTCCGACCTGTTGTCGGTATTTTCAGGCGTTTTCACACTGGCTGTTGCCAACACTATCATCACAAACATGACGAGTTCGCTCGAACATTTTACTCGGATTTTTGACCGTTATAACATTTCGACACGTTGCCCTCTTCAGATTGTAATCGGTTGCAAATTTCCTTTGGGCCGCAGTCGTATTGTTGTTGCTCGAATAGTAGCCCTTGACGATGTATTTGATATTTTTTATAAAACATTATCACAATACGTGCGCGCATCTTCAAACGAATTCTGTCCTGCATTCAAGTTTTGCCTGAATCTTACCAATGGTTCAAAAGTTACCAATTTTTTTTACATATAACTCAATAATTATCACACTGTAAAACAAAGTATCGCCACAAATACAAAATAAATTATTAAGTAACACAATCATAAAAAGAATTTGAATATTTACGTATGTATACAGCAGTATATAATGTCCTTCGTTCGTGAAAGTGTAAATTTCCCGAATGTGACTTTTTGGTTACGCGAGTTACTTCGATTTAAAAAGAAATTTCAGAAATTAGAAAGATGTAAAGAGTTTCATAGTTACCTTATGGCCATTTTTCTTTTCTTTACAGTTACCAGAATTATCATCTAGTTCGAGTAACTCAGGATCTACAGTGCAACAATTAGCGGTCCAAGTTTTGGGAATATGCACAGGGGTAAGCATCATGCTTCTGATTGCCAACTATGAGCAAGATCTTCAGACTCTCGTCAGTTGATCAAACCTGCTCAAATCGCTTACTTCAAAAGTTGTTGATGGAACATTTCCACCAGAGTTTTCCCTGAGCATCAGCATCTCGGAACGACCTATAAGAAATCCATTTGTGTAGTTGTTCATAACGAATAACTTTATTGTATAGTGAAACTATTTTAAGGTATATATTCATGGAGTCAGACTGAAAAATGTTTCCAACCTCAGTTTAAAAATAACGTCGATGTATTTATTATTATAGTTCCTTTTTAACTGTAACCATGCCTAATGATGGATCTTCGACTTATCGAAGTATTCGAAGTGATATTAGATGTGTTCGTTTTATGCATTTTTAAACTTTTAGCTAATGAAAACGTAACAAAATAATAGTGCAGGTAAAGAACTGTGTTCGACGAGCTAATCACGTGATACGTTTGAATTTTAGTACTCGGTGTTCGATACTGAAGTGCACAAAACTGAATAATACTGATGAAGTATAGTGACAGCATATGCGAATGTATTCGTATGCAAATTTTACTCAGAAACAAATTACTGAACTACAAAAGTTTGCTAGTACTTCTGAGTTAGTAGTTCATATTATTTTGAATTGATGTATAATAATAAAATTATTTTTTGAATAACCTTTGTGAAAAAGTTTTTATATTTTGGTCTTTAATAGCATAAATACGAATTATCCTGTAAAATAAAAAAATACACATATTGAAAAAAAAGTGTATTAAATGTTTAAATGCAACTATTACACGAATTCCCCTTTTGTAGCGCCCCTCAGGGGCTCACGTTTGTGAGTACGGGTGTGGCAATCCCGAGGTACCCTAGCCCTTCAGGGGATCATCTTCTTGGTGAGACGGGTGTCACGATCCTGGAGCCCCAGTGATCTATCCTCTTTTCCGTCTCCTCTGCTCTGAACTGAAACTTTCTTCCTTCCTTTCTCCCTTGTGGTTCTCCTCTTCGGAGGTTGGGGCTCGCCATGAGAGACTGAAACAACCCTTGTCTCTGGTTCTTGAGTGACGAGAAAACTGCCTACGTGTTTGCCGTGCGTGGAGACCCGTGTCGCTGGAAAGGAGGGTCTTGGTAGTTGAGGGGCGAAGTAATGTCCCCAACACACTGCTTTGGCCTCTGCTTCAGCTAAACGGGAGGCACTTTGTCGTCCTCGCGGGTGTCAATCGGCTGGTCACTAGTCCTTGTGTCAGTGGCTTGGGGATAAGCTCTCGGGAGTACCTGCTTTCGGGAAAGCCGACTGTGGGGCTCCAGTTTGCGTATAGACCCGGTCATCCCTGGCGTAGGAATCTGCGTCCCCTTGTTGGACTCCGTGGTGGGTGGGGACGTCGGGTCCGAATCTCTACTTCTTTCAAATATGACTTCACAAATCTTTATTACACCTCATGAAACTGCCAATGAATCATCTAGCAAAAGACCTCGAACTACAAAAAGTACAGAAAACACTAAAGTTGTTCCCCGATTTTTGGTTATGACAGGATCTTCTGAATTCCATAAAATATCACCTTTCCTTATTCAAAAATATATAAAAGTCTTTGCCGAAGAACCAAAATCAATTAAGCGCTTACGGTCTGGTGACTTATTAATGGAAACTGTCTCTGCTAATCAATCAGACTCTTCTTACTATGTCAAAAAGGGACAGATTGCTGTTACGGTTTCTGGACACAAAACCTTGAATTCCAGTCGCGGCGTAATATCAGAAGTCGATCTATTAACAGTGCGAATGAGGAATTCATCGAGGAGCTTGCCGAGAAGAATGTTTGCGACGCACGTCGAATAAAAATCAAAAGGGATGGTCAGTTAATTGACATTAAACATGTCGTTCTAACCTTTAACACCCCTCAACTTCCAAATCATATTAAAGCAGGTTATTTGCATTGCCCGGTGCGACCGTATGTGCCAAACCCTATGCGTTGTTTTCAGTCCCAGCGGTTTGGGCACTCAAAGGATGTATGTCGCGGTACACCTACATGCTCTCGCTGCTCCTCCGTAGATCATAACAGTGAGGGTTTCACTGCCGAGCCTCTTTGTGTAAATTGTAAAGGAAGTCACCCATCCTTCTCTCGCTCCTGTCCCAAATGGAAATCCGAAAAGGAAATTCAAAGTAGAAGGACAACTAAAAAGATATCTTATACAGAAGCTAAGAGATTGTTAGAAAGCACCCAACCTCGTCCAAATCTGAGTTTTGCTGATGCAACAAAATCTGTTCGCTCAATAGCCATCCAAACGTCACTTACTACTCAAACAAAGCCTAAATCTGAAATACCACAAAAACCACCAAGTAGCAATCTGTCTGCCCGTACTAAGCATACACCAACTCATAAAAAACCTGAAGGAACAAATATTAAAAAACAAACTAAATCCTCTCTAAATAACGCAAACTCTAAAACAGTAAATTCTGGTCATACCTCATTAGAGAGTATGCTATCGGATACACTTTAATCTGAAATGGAATCAGAAGAAGGATTAGCTCAGACAAAGAATATTCTGCCACGCTTAACAAAGAAACAGCATAGACAAAATAAACATTCATGATAACTACTTAATTCTCTTGGAACTATCTCGGATTTCATCAAGGCCTAGTGAACATCAAAAACCTGATAGACATTTATCAGCCTGCCTGTTTTGGAGTGCAGGAGACTTATCTCAAGCAAGAAAGCACAGCTAAGTTACGGAGATATTCAACTATCAGGAAAGACTTTTTATCTGGTGAGCGCGTAAGCGGAGGCGTTGCTATCTTAACCTCCCACACCTACCCTTCGACTGTCTTTCCGTTGAACACATGTCTCCAAGCTGTTGCTGTGCAGATCAATATAAGTATGCTCGTCACTGTCTGTACTATCTTCTTGCCTGCTAATGAAGTGATAGATAATAAGGAATTAGATGATTTGGTAGAACAGTTGCCTACTCCTTTTATTGTAATTGGAGATTTCAATGGCCACAATCATCTTTGGGGTAGTGGTGATATAAATTTTCGGGGAAAACAAATAGAAGACCTCATTTGTGATAATTGCTTATGCCTCCTTAATACAAACATATTTCCACCAGCCCACGAGGACATTTCATAGTATTGATCTGGCCATTTGTTCACCATCACGTCTCCCTTTTTGTTCATTTAGCGTTGGGAATCACATTTTTAACAGTGATCATTTCCCCATCTTCGTGACTTTTAATCAAATTACAGCATGGCCTAATGCCAGGTCACCACGTTTTATTTACGAACAAGCGGGCTGGGAAGTGTTTTCCCATTCGGCCATGCTCACTAACAATATGATAAAGAATACGTCAATTGAGGAAGTTGTAAAAACTATCACTGATACTCTCGTTCAGGCAGCAAAAATCTCTATTCCTATATCATCAGGCAGGCTTCCTAAACATCCCAAACCATGGTGGAATCATGACTGCCAGATAGCTCATAGACAGCAAAGAAAAGCCTGGGGAATCTTTCGCAGGTATCCCACACTTAGCAATCTTATCTCCTATAAAAAGGCAAAAGCAAACGCTCGGAGAGTGCGGCGCCAAAGACAGAAAGACACTTAGATCAGTTATATGTCATCCATTACCTCTACTACTCCAAGCAAGTGTGTTTGAGAAAAAGTAAAAAAAATCCCAGGTAATTATAAGGATCATGGACTGTCCATCTTAGAAAAGGATGGCTTAAAGTATAGAAGAAGAGAAGATATAGCTAATGTCATAGGGGAGACCTTTAGTGCTGTTTCAAATAGTATTAACTATCCACCAGCATTCCTCACAACTAAGCTTCGTTCTGAGAATACATCCATCAATTTTAACTCTCTCAACACCGAAGCATATAACACTGATTTCACTAAGCTGGAGATGATGAGTGTTTTGTCACTAAATCCCAAGACGAGCCCTGGCCAAGATGGCATTTCCTACGTCATGCTGAAGCATTTGTCCAATGAATCATTAAAATCTCTTCTCTTTCTGTATAACAGAATATGGAAGGAGTGTTCTTTTCCTAATGCTTGGCGAAATGCTATAGTGATCCCCATTGCTAAACCTGGAAAGGACCCAAAGAATTCTTCAAATTATCGCCCCATCGCGCTCACTAGCTGCCTTTGGAAGATTATGGAAAAGATGGTAAACCGTCGTCTCACCCACTATCTGAAGAATAATCATTGCTTATCGCCCTACCAGAGTGGTTTCCGTAGGGAAAGATCCTCACTTGACAATGTCTTGTTTTTAGAAACCTCAGTACGCAATGCATTTTCAAAAAGAAATCACGTGGTTTCAGTCTTCTTTGACATGGAAAAAGCGTATGATAGAACCTGGCGGCATGGGACTCTTCACACCTTTATAGCACTGGACTGCGAGGTAACTTATCTGCCTTCAATCAAAACTTTCTGAGGGATCGCACATTCCAAGTTAAGATGGGATCATTGTTCTCTCGTGTATTTGCACAACAAGAAGGTGTACCCCCAAGGGTCGGTACTCAGTGTTACGCTTTTCAGTCTGAAAATTAACTCCATTTTAAGTTAACTCCATTAACTCCATTTAAAATTAACTTCCCCCCCACAGTACATGGTTCCATGTATGTTGATGATTTAATGATCTACTGTCATGGTCAAGATATGAGATATACAGAAAGACAACTGCAAATTGCTCTAAACAGAATAGTAAATTGGTCCAACAACAATGGTTTTAAATTTGTACCCAGAAGACCGTCTGCGTACATTTCTGTCGCAAAAGGAATCTACATCCCGAACCAGAGCTGCATCTTGATGGTTCTTTGATCCGAGTTGAACCAAAAGTAAAATTCCTAGGAGTCATCTTTGACAGAAAGCTCACTTACCTTCCGCATATTTTAAATTTAAAGAAAAAATGCATTAAAACCCTTAACATACTGAAATTCCTAGCAAATACTTCATGCGGAGCAGAACGTTGTTCTATGCTACGCATATATAGAGCTTTAATTCGTTCGAAACTTGACCATGGTTGTATTATCTATGGATCAGCAAGACCTTCTGTATTACTGAAATTGGATATAGTTGACCATCAAGCTCTACGGACATGCTATGGAGCTTTCAAAACACCTCCAGTCCAAAGCTTATATGTCATCTGCTCTGAACCTTCTCTGGAGTTCAGACGCAAGCAATTATCCCTTGAATTTCATTACAAAGTAATGTCACGGGTCGAACATCCCGCTCGTCTCATGACATCTGATCGGTACTGGCGCCTCTACCAAGCACGTCCTTCATGTACCCCTCCTTTTGATCTCCGTGTTCTCCCACTGATCGAAGAACTCAACCTAAGTGATCTCATCCCAAAAGCTTCAACCTTTTCTGTATTGCACCATGGCAAGAATTGAATATTCAACTACTTGACATTTTTGGAGGACTTAAGAAAAACAATACCAATGATATCCAATACCAACAAATCTTCCTAGAGCATAGAAGTAGTCATTCAAACTATACAGCAATTTTTACTGACGGCTCAAAGAACCATGACCATGTCGGGGCAGATTTTGTTTGTGAAAAAATAATCAAGAGTAGTACTCTTTATAAGGCTGAATCCGCCTTTACGGCAGAAACTCTAGCCATTTTGAACTCCTTAAACTTCATCTCTAAGCAGAATAACAAAAAGTTCATCTATTCTTCTTATTCTCTGAGTCCCGTATAAATAAAAACAAAAACTAGCACCCCCCTTTTGTTATATATTCCTTCGTTTGAGAAAAGCAGGTTATTCTATTGCATACTGCTGGGTGCCCGGACATGTAGGCATCAAAGGCAATGAACTCGCCGATGCCGCAGCAAAATCAGCTGATAGTACTTCCGAAAATGAGGTCCCCTTTACAGACATACGGAATTATATCAAAGCAAAGATCTTGTCCAGGTGGGAAGAACTATGGAAAAATCAGACTCTCAATAAATTAAGGCAAGTGAAACTCAATTTGGAGTACTGGGAGTCAAGTGGAAATTGTAAGGAGGATGTACTGCTGACTCGTCTACGAATTGGTCACTGCAAACTGACACATCAGCATCTCTTGAAAGGAGATAAGGAACCTATTTGTGGCACTTGCAACACTCCTATTTCAGTCAATCATATTTTAACCTGCCCTATTTTTAATCAAAAACGTCACCATCATTTTAACTCTACGAATGTTAACTTAACAGATCTTATTGGAAGAAATCCTCACATCAACCTCATAAATTTCTTAAAAGATCTCTCTCTCTCTACCATCTGATTTGAGTTCTCTTTTCTCATATTTTGTTCTATCTATTGCTAGAAATCTTCTCACCTTCATCTGTGCATACTTTCACCAGCAATACAGATACGATCACAATTCATACTCTCCTAATTCAGTCAATCATATTTTAACCTGCTGACTTATTTTTAATCAAAAACGTGATCATATTTTTAATTCTACAAGTTTTAACTCAACAGATCTAATTGGAAGAAATTCCAACATCAACCTTATAAGGTTTTTTAAAACGTATCTCCTTCTATCATATGAATTGAGTTTTTTCCTTACAACCTGCTCTTCCCGTTGCTACAGCACTTCTCACGCTCATCTGTATATACTTTCATCAGCATCACAGATACGATCACAATTCATACTCAGTAATGCTCGTGCATTTGTATCTCGCTCACCCCCCGTTTGGCGCATAATAACCTTCTAGGTTTTGTGCCATTAAAAGCCAACCAACCCCTTTTGTAGCGAGTGTACGTACAAAAATTAAACGTTTACGAAGAAATCAATTTTGAAAAATTAATTTTAAGTGAAAAAACACGAAATCATACTATGGCAGTAACACATAATTATTAAGATCTATAAATTTAGCTATATGAAACAAATTCAGCCCACGAATGAAGATTTGGTAGATGGATTATTTTTCAAGCAAAATGCAAATGATTGCAAGTGCAGATACGTACATATATAAATGCAATGTTGTCGTATATTGAGTTAAAGATTGATCTCGTGAAGGGTAAATAAAGATCCAGAGCAGTGCACCGATATATTCAGTTGGTATTGCTTTGCTTGCGAACCGAAAATAGAAGGTGGCACAAATGGCACAAAACGAGACGTCGTTGTTGTCGTGTCCGTTATCACTTGGAACAATGATTGCCAGAGCCTACACAGAAGAGAGATTCGACTTCTATTTTCCGCCCCCAATTTTGAGGGGGGATCCGGAGGTCTCCCATCAATCCACACGAGATGACTTTTTAGAGTGCCGCTATGGCGCACCGACACTATACATTTTTACAAGCATCCGTGTCTTCTCCGAGATTCGAACCCGTGTCCTTCGATACCTAACCACTATACCGTCTGGGCGACAACGGAGACATTAACAGACTTCGAAAGAGAAAGAAATGATAGAACTGAAAGATGGTTTCTCGCGCCGGGAAATCACTCTGCGTGATAGATGAAGCATTATGAAGCTATTATGAATAAGTGTAAAAATAAATTGAGACTCAACGGTCTACAAGGAGCTTCAATAAATAGGGTTACAAGCAGAAAATCAAGCAGAAATCAAGAAATAAGAACATAAACAGACAACGATCGTTGTTAAAGAAGGTGTTCACAATTACGATCCCGGACCGTGATGCAGACCTCACATCTCCGGTGCATGGAAAATCCATCACCCTTGGAAGATGCATGACATACTGCTACCGTATCACGGTCCAGGGTCGTTTTTTCGAACACCTTCTTTGGTGACGATCGTTGTCTGTTTTTGCTCTTATTTCTTGGTTTCTAAATGTAATGAACATGTTTTACTCCGTGTTTGTGTCCTTCCCCTATCGTGACTTGTGTCGTCACTACCGCGCCAGGAAAGCGTTTCCGACCATGTATTGCTATGTGATTTCCCATCACCTTCGTATGCTCTATCTCTTCTGAAAGTCTGTAACCGATTTACTGAAACACCCTGTAAAATACCTAAACTACGTGGTATCCAACGAATTGCTGTATTTACTTTTAATGGTTCGACTTATAATGACAGGATCTTCGCTTTACTGTTATAATAGGAAAAAGCATTTGAAACGCTCTACTACAGAGTGCATGGTTTACTATTTTACTCACTGATTCTTCCTTGGATTGGGTGGTCCTCCAGCTTATTCCATTCAAAATTATCGCAGCTGCTATTGAATGGATTGACATTCTAGCTAAGGCTATCCAAGATCTTCATCAGCTTGTGCATTCTGTGAATATCGATAAAGTGGAGACACAGAGAATTGAATTTAGTGCTTTACTTTTAACTTCATATTTGATGTTTCAATCCCTTTTTCTTATACCACTCCTCATCATTTACAAAAATATCTGTGGTGTAACTCATGTCGTTTTGGTTTTATAATTTTACTGAATTCACAGGCGTGTCTGAACTGATGTAGCAAATTCTACGAGAGATAGAATACATCGAAGCAAACATGTTTCACCATAGAATACGCATTTACAAAAGCAGTGGTTACGCTACAGACAGCACGTTCTATTTCGCGCTCCAAGAGAAAACTACGAGAGCCACAGAAACATGAAGACAAATAAGCATCTCTAATTTCTTGGCATAACGAAATAATACAGTCCAATTTGCAAAAATTACGGAACAAGAGTATTAAATGAAATCGTGTGTACAAACACGAGTAACTGCGGAAGTGAAGTGCATTTACAAAAGTTGTTCAAAATGACGACCAACGTTCTTTCTGCAAGCCTCACATCTTTAACGTAAGGATTCACGTGTACTCTAGAAAATATCAGACGTATTGCAGGCTTCTGAGGTACCAACTCAAAGTCTAGGAACAAAAATCTCCATTGTATTCAATAGGCGTCTCGTGCGTGAGAAGTTTCAACGTTCCAAAAGACGAGAGCTCGGATGAACGTGTGTCTAAGGGGCGGGAGTAATGTGTAACTCAATCCACTCGCTAAATGTGGCGTACGGTAAGCCTGCGTCACCTAACTGAAATACGTTAATACCTTATCGTGCTGAATCCACAAATGTCCGGCGAATGCCTGATGGTACATACTGCATCAATTCCAGTAACAGTAATTGGAGGAGTATCATGTAATTCGTCTCAATACTGACGAGCTGATAACAGGTCATTCTGTATTATATATGCTATTTATAGCTGGCATTTCATTTACACCGAGCTAAAGAGCAATGAGCGTCACCCGTGTTTGAAATGCTCGTTCCAAAAATCAGTGTTCATAGTGTCCTGTAATTTATACAAAGTCTCGCATTCTTCATCGATAGAATGTATTGTACATCGACCCATCGGGTCGATGTACAATAGCATCTGAACATCGTCTGTTTGTACGATATAACGATAGCATCTGAAACATGTAATTGTTCCTAGTTTATTACAATGTTCAGTATTATATACTGTTACAGTACTGTTTGCAGTGTATAATTTTTAGACTTATTAGGAATACTAATATTAATAACATCATTGGCTTTATAATGGTACTGTATAGTACTGTATTTATAATGGTATGTACAGAAAATATTAATATCAGCACTAACGTGGCACTTCATACCACTATTGGCACTTTCATTTCTGACCATGTATGCCATTATCAGAGCTATTATTTTGCAGTATAATTAAGTGTACTCAGAATACAAAAAACATTGTTCTGTACTCAGAATAATTAAAATGTACTCAACGTACTTAAACATCAGACATCATTGTATTTTCAATATTCTCAGTATTTTTAATCAGTCTGTTGTATTTTCAGCATTTAGCGATAATTAGTACAGAATGTACTATAGTACGTAAGTATCACAGCATTTATGTATTTTTCTATCCCAGAGTAATTTGATTATTAATTTAGTACTTTTTGAATGCATTTCAGTATAAAAGTAGCATGTTACAAACGCCCCCGTATGGCCATGTACTTATATTTTTCTTTGATATCAATAAATGCTGGGGCACGGGCGGTTGGATGGCAGAGAACCCCATCGGCTGCTGTGGACAATGGTGGACGTGGTGCTGTACTGATTAACCATTAGGGTAAAGGGGCAGTGCCCACGTCCCTTGTCACATGTTAAATATGTCAACAACCCAATCCGTTATGGAGAATCGTTAGTAGAAATGTGGATGTGGTAACATGCATATTGTGGACATTGAAGATGTTTTCACGGAGGGTTTAACATGAACAGTACATGTCCCGGAAATTACGTGTCTAATTTACTCTGTGTAGGAACCGGAGTCCAGATTACTAAGTATAGATTATAAAGTACTATGTATAGACTATGTTATACTACTTATAGAATGTGTTGCCAGGTGTGCAAAGATCACCGACTACAAGGTGTTGAATAAATGAAGAAATTTGATTAAAATATTGTCAGAACTTGCGCATAATGGTAAGCAAGAAACAATAGGATTGGAATGTTATATTAAAACTTGAGCATAGTAATATGCAACAAAACTTGAGCATAGTAATATGCAACAAAATAAGGTACTTACTTATCTTGGAACCGAGCTAAGGAAGAAGTATGAGTTCTCAAGTATACATTTTTTGGTAAGGTACTTGACCTTCCTTCGATGTAGAATTTCCCTTTTCTTCGTAATTTCTTTAATGTAGAATTTCCATTTTCTTCGTTCATAAATTTACGAAGAGTCGGCAGTTTCAGGTCTTTGTATAAGACAGCATTTCTGATGCAACACTGAGGAGTACCAATAATAATTCCAAAAAGACTATACTGGGGCAAATCTGTTTTATCCTGTGTATCTATCACATAACTGTGCCCTCTATCACACAACCGCTGCACTTTAACAGTGCATTCTGTAAAAGAAAGGGTTTGTTTCCTTGTGTTCAATCCCCGTTTAAGGTTTGTGGCATTAAGTTTAGAAACACCCTTAAGGGGTGTTGGAAGCCAAAAATCTTCAAAAAATATTGATTTGGGATTTTTGCATTTTCAAATTCTCTACGCTTTTAGGTTTCTTAAAATACTATACTTTTATCTCTATCAAAATTAGAACTTTAAAAAAATCTAGTTTTATTTTATCATCGAATGCTTTGATAAATGAGGAATTTTAAATAAAAACGCGTTTTTCTCCAAACGTGATTTTTTTATACTCGATGTACCTTTTCTCAGGAACTACTGCTCCCAGGTACCTAAAATTTTTATGGCTTATTTATTATATTTTTTAATATTTACTGAAATGAGCCTTTTGTGATAAATTAAGATAAAAAAAATTTCACAATTTTTTTTCGTGAGAAAAGTGCTAAATTTTACTATGGCTTATAAAATAGTCTATAAATGAGTCTAAAATTCAAAATGTTTCAAAAGCTCATTTCAGTATAATCCGATAGGTGTACGTTAATTACACAAAAAATTTCAAGAGTATATCTACGGCAGATTTTGAGAAAATGTACATCGAAAATGGCCAATTTAATATTGTCGGTATAGGGGGTTCCGACGCCCCTTAATAAACACAAAACAGATGTTCGCGCACGTAAATATGAAACAAAAGTATAGAAGAACGCTACTAATGTAGAAAGTACAGAATGCATAGTAAGTACAGAAAAGCACATTTGTAAGGTTTTAGTTTAAACTAACAAAGTTTTATGTTAATTTCTCTTTCCTGTGAACTCTTATCTCAACTTCCCGTTAGAATGAGCGCTTGTTTCAGCTTTATGCTAATTTGAAGTGGAGCCAAGTTTGGAATTTAAAAGTTAGCGAGGAACTTCTCGGTGTGAGAGAGAGAGTTTTAATCTCAGATCACTGCGGCTCTGTTCGACATTCGCCTGACGAGCTAGTATTTAAATTCTAAGTCTTAGCGTTGTTACTTATTGAAGTAATCTAAGTGCGTTAGTATTAGCCAAATTTTGCTACGCACCATTGATCGTTTAGCATAGAGGTCAACCTCGCGTTTATAGCTCTGTGAGCAACGACTTCTTAATTTTCTACTTAAATTTATTTTAAATTATATGATTGTTCAGTTTAGACCCAAGTGCGGGTCATTATTTTCTGTTATCCCTTCCGAGTTGGGAAGTGGCTGTAAATAGTGGTTTAATAAAAGGGTAATTCTAAACCCTCCTTACGTGCAGTTATTCTACCACTTAACCACAGTTATTCTACCACAGAACATAGCTGTTTTCAGCTCCCTGTTCGAGATCAGGACTTTAATACTGTTACGAATATGTTCGCCAAAAGTATGCATAGAACACTCAGTCTTGACACATTTCCTATATTTTTCGCTTTTTTAGTAAAATTTAATTTAATATAAATATCGGTATGAAATTTTGTATTAAAATATGTTGCTGAATGGTTCAACATGCTACACGTGATGTATATCAAAGTTAAGGATTTGTATATCTTACGGTTGGATTTCGTGATTCTTATCAATAAAAATGATTGAAGCCAAGGAAAAAATACTTAATGGCTAACTTTTTTGAGAAATCAGTTTAAATTTGTAGGTATAAGAGCAGAGAATAATATTCCACAGGAGAGTGAAATTTTCCTTCCCGCTTCTGATACTTCTTATTAATTAGAAGAATACGAAGATGTTTACAAAGACGTTTTTTTGAGCTGATTATTGACAAAAAATTAGTTTTCAAAAGACTGGTTTTTTAAAAGTACTATTTTTAAGGGTTTAAAAAAAAAAAAAAGAATTAGAACACAAATTGGGTAGTATTTGATTTAAAACCATGCACTCAATTTTTTTCCTCTTATTCACTTTAGTTTCAGACTAATTTTATAGATGGCAGCACTAACGATAATTTTTGTAGGAGCGGGCATACAAGATGAAACATTTCAAACAAATTTTAAAATAATCTGCGAGAAGAAGAAAATGCTTAAAGGGGCAGTTCATATTTAACAAGCTTAAAATTTTCAAAATTTGACCAATGTTTCCTATTTTTTTTAAATAATTTTTCAGTTGAATGCATAAAATATTCAGAATAAAATAATAAGGACAATTTAATATTTGCATATAAATTATCTTAAATAATACAACATTTTATTTTTTTGGAAAATTCAACGTTTCGCTGTGCGCAGGATATTTAATTTTATATTTGTTAAATATTAATAAATTTAATGATACATTAAAAAATAGCTTCTAATTTTACTCTATTACATATTATTCATTTTAAAATTTTCATCCTTAATTAAAATTAATCTTAAAATACAAATCTTATAAATACAAACAAAAATTAATTTTGTTTAATTTTTTGCTTTTAATAAGGAAATACAATTTTAAACTTACGACGCTTAGTTCTGAATGTTCTTGAAAAATACTTAATATATGACTATTTACCAATATAGTAATGAATTTTAAAATATGACTCGTTTTGGATACTTACTCAGATACTTGTTTTTTATACTTATTTAGATGTCTTTGAAAACAAAAAGGCTATAGAAAATGCCAATAAAGTCAATTTATTTAAAATTAAGATAATAAAATAATTGTGTTTAAATTGAGATATGCTATCATCTTGATTTAAAATTAAGAAAAGTGTTTTAAAAGTGCAACAAGGAAATTTAAAATTAAAAAAATTAATAATCATCATCATATAAGCCGCTAGACATAAGCCCAGAAACCTAAAAAGGAAAATCATTGGGAAAGAAAGAGAAAAAATAAAGTTTAAATCAGGTTAAATAAGGTTGCAGAAATAATAAATAATCATTGGACACAAAATCAAAATCAAATTAAATTTTAATATTTTAATTTATATATTTAAATAAATTATAAATTTT
>KK116896.1:148249-163152 GCA_000611955.2 Stegodyphus mimosarum | reverse complement strand
ACACTGCAAATGTGACGAAAAACCTCCTACAGGGATTTGGCTGGGACGTGTTTGACCATCCTCCGTACAGCCCTGACCTCGCTCCTAGCGACTTTCATCTGTTCTTACATCTTAAGTCTTTCCTTGGCGGTCAACACTTTAACAATGACGACGAGCTGAAAGAAACTGTTTCCAACTGGTTGAAGACACAGGCGGCAAATTTCTATGAAGAAGGTATACAAAAACTTGTGCCACGCTATGACAAATGCCTGCAATATTTCGGCAGTTATGTGGAAAAGTAGTTTAAGAGTTGTTGAATTTTGTGCAATAAATAACTTTTCTGTAGCTGTACACAATTTACTTTTATTACCAAACGGAACTTACTTTCTGGACGTACATTGTATATACATATATATATAAGCTATTTCGAACTTAAGTGACTATTTTCTTTGAAAGTAAATAGGCGTTAAGCTCATACATAGGTAACGAAATGATTAAAAATTCAAGCCATAGGATCCATCAGTTGCTAGCAATTGCACACTGAATCTTCAAATCCGTAACTCGTTAAACCCTCTTGGCGACGATTCACGTTTGTAAACGTTGAGGTCAGCGTAATCAAAATTCCTAATCTCGACCTGCGATTCTGCCAGGCAATTCATCAATTGTTCTTCCAATCCGCGACATTTTGGGGTACCGGAATCTAGCCGTCTACCATATCCAATACATGTTCGATTGGCGGAAAGCCTGGTGATCTTCCTGGCCAAGGAGAAGTATCAGCAGCTCGGAGACAATCAAGTTATATACGAATCGTAGCGGGTCTCGCATTATCCCGTCGGAAAATGGTCCCAGGATGGGATGGCACCTTGCAGGATGACTAGGATGGACGTGCTGTCGTAAGAAATAGCCCCCTCCCCCACCCTCACATCGAGGGTAATGGCCGTGTCCTCAGTGATACAAAGGCTGATTGGTACCGCTGGCACTGCCAGCTCCACGAAAGTCCATGCCCGACCTTTATTTTTATAATCGATGATCGGTTAATCCATCGTAAGCCTACACTATAAGGTATTTCTCCCGCCTTCTTCGCATGCCTTCTTGGTGTAGTGGTCAGCACGCTCGAAGCGTATTCGAGTCCCGGCGGGAGCATTGGTCATCTTTCATCTCTCCTGCTTTCAAAAAATACCTAATGTCTCTACAGTGGCGCCCGAACCCAAAAGGTGGTGGATGATGATACTCCACCTCCAGGATTTGGCGACTGGGTTCTCTAATCCCCAGCCACCCTTTAAAAGGGATAGTATATAAGGTATTTCCCCCGCCTTCTTCGCATACCTTTGTGGTGTAGTGGTCAGTATTCGAAAGGTCCGTGGTTTCAGTCCCGGCGAGGGCATTGCTCATTCTTCATCTCTCCTGTTTTCAACAAATACCTAGTGTCTCTGTTACCGTTAAAGTATGAAATCCTTTATTTTATAGAATACCAAGTTATTCCATGAAATAACTGATCGTGTCCGTTAAAGTGTAAAACTCTCTTGTATTTCATGGTTTTAGTTATTTCATAGAATAACGATCTGCAGCCCGTTAAAGTGTAAAATAATCTATATCATATATCTCGCTTTTTAGTATAAGGTACATTTACGTTTCGTTTAACAATATGGAACGTTCGCGTAAAACCTGGCGGGTCGACAAAAAATGTTTTTGTTTCAGAAATAATGTTCTTTGTAATTCCCAGGGTCATTTTAGTAATCCTCGTTGTAACGAATGATTTTATGGTACGTTTCCGTAAATACCATTTATACGCCGCATAAATTAGATAAATTGCTTCTTTTTCATTTTAATTGTCTATCATTAGTTTACTTATAGAATACCTAGTTATTTCATTCTAGATAAATTGTTTATTTGACGCTTTAACTGTCCCTTATGAGTTAATTTATAGAATACCTAGTTATTTCATAGAATAACTAGTTAAAGTGTCAAATTATTAAACTATTACACACTTTAACGGACACGATCGGTTATTACATGGAATAACTAGATATTCTATGAAATAACTGCATTATATACTTTAACGGTAACATATATATACATAAATTTGGTGATAGAAGAAATGTTACATGCAGTACAGAAAAAAAAAAAACAGTGTTTGCTTCCGAATAAAGTTATCTTTTGTCAACTAAATGTTTTTTTAGTGCTTGTACGAAGAAAACCTTTTGTCTGTCAATGCCTGTCTTGGATAATCTTCTTCATAGGTTTCATCTATAAAGGAATATATGCAAGTCAAAAAATGCGCACATAAATTTTCCTACAGTTCCATTGTTCTTCTTAGTAAAGAATATTACTATTGGGGCCCCCCAGCGGCTGAGCGGTAAAAGTCGCTTGACACTAGTATTTCCGACCTGGGTTAAATTAAAGGCAAACGAGCTGGGTACATGGACGTTTTCGTGGTTTTCTCAATGTATAACATGTAAACGAGCCAGTTTTCCTTAGAAAATCTTCCACGAAGGTATCCCTTCCCTTAGACAGATAGCTCTCGCATGCTTTGATGTAATTCAATAAACCAAACCATATTACAAGTGATTCGCTCTATTTCCTATCATTTTCATTGTTGCAAATTGTTGCTCTTACGCAAAGGCTGTTTGGCATTTGTATGCTCAATTATCCCTACAGTGCTTCGAATCTAACTATAAAGCACTAGTTGAGAAAATCCCAAAAAATGGGAGTTTTTTTTTTGTCCCACTTTATGAATGGACTGCAGAGTATGAAAAAGGACAATATTTTGCTTTATTGACAGAAGTACTTCATTCACGTTTCATCAGAAATTTTTATGTATCTGTTTCATCATCAAAAGAAAAATTGGACAAATTTGAATTTTCCAGGAAAATGTTATTTCTCAGAAGTAAAACTTCAACCAGAAATCTCAAAGAAATTAAACCGCAACTTCCCGCTAAAAACACCGTTCGAGTTTCAAATACAAATAATTAAGTTAATGAATTCGTTAAAATACGTATCATTCTTGAAGTTTGCTTCGAAAGAAGACTGAATTTTGTTAACTGTAAAAGTAGAAGATGAGCGAGAGAACGAAATACTTTTGCATAAAATCGATAAGATTATCGTTAGTAACAGGATCATGCATTAGTCTTTGTGTGATGTTTATGACGTGCATCAGTAAGACTTTTAACTTCTTCCTCCAGAGCTTATGGACCCCAGTCTTCCATCTAGTCTGGGATATTTTTTCTATAGTATTTATTATTTTAATACAATAAACTTAATAAACTGCAATGGATAAGGCACACTGCGAAAAAAAAGGGGGGGGGACAGTACTATATCTCTCGTTCTACTCGGCTGATTGACGAAAAATTCAAATTGCGCTTTTCATGTCTCGAAAGCGAGACTTAGGATATATATTAGATTTATATATAGCTTTGTTCTAACACAGGTATTTTGACAAAAAATGGGTCTTTTTCTGAAATCACATACCAAGTTTGTTTCCATACGACTCAAATTATGCCTAAATATTAAATTAATTTTATGCGAAATTTAAGAAGAAATTCAAAAATTTAACTTGGCGAATTTTTTTCAGTTTTCGCCAAGAATGATTGACTTGGCGAACTTCTCAATACATGGCAACCTATTTTCCTATCCCTTCCATTGTGCAGGAGCGGAACAAAAGTCGCACCGTTCCTACCTTTTTACATTGTGCATGAGCGGGAAAGAAGTCACATCGTTCTACTTTCAAATAATTTAACAAAGTGCGTAAACCACATCAGATGTTATTATCGCTTTCAACAAATATGCCAAATTCCAAAACGCGCCAACATATAAATTCACGAAAAATCTTCGAAAATTTTGAATAAAAAGCTGTCCTTTTTTGCAGGTATACTTAGAAATACGTGTACTTTAAGGTAATGATAAAAATTTTATAGGTTATAATTCAATTTTTTTTTTCAAAAAATTTATAAAAATTATTTTAAAATACGAATTTAAAAAATAAATCATAAAAAAATGGGTGAATTTTATTTAGAGTGTCTAAATTTCCAACTGTGAACGAAGGAATCAAATAAGTGTAAAAAGAAAGAGATAATAATAAATATATATCAAATTCAATTAACATGGAGGAGCTAAAAGTTTGAGATCGAATTTTTAAAAAAATACTCGTGCGATATTTACAAAACTTGGCAGTTTGGTATCATTTGAGTCGTTGAATGGAAATATGTAAAAAAATTAGCATGTCATTTCAGAATATGTTCGATTTTGTGTCAAAATACATATATTAGAATAATACTGTATTTAAATCGAATACATATCCTAAGTCGCGCTTTCGAGACATGGAAAATGTAATTTGAATTTCGTCAATCGAACCTGTAGAACGGGAGCTATAGAACTGAACCTTTTCTTTTCGCAGTGTACAAACGCCTCCTCTGTGAAGCGAACAGACACCCATTGTTGAATGGCTCAGGAGACGTATTTTCTTGCTGAACATAAACGAGCACCTCTGTGTCCTCGGATCAAGGGGACATAAACAACTGGTCGTCTTGCATAAAGACCGGTATTGTGCACCCGTCTCCGCACTGTAGTAGATGAGATTTTTGTTCCTGTTGCCACTAAATGATCTGCCGTGAGCTGAGGCACATTAATGTTACTCTTCCTTCCGGCCGAAAGAACTAAGTAACAGCGTCCCGCAGATGTTGTAACCGTAGGTCTGCCTGGAACATGTCTTTTAGACACAGAATCCTCGGATTCAAACTGATTCCATAGTCGGTGAGACGTCTAGTAGCACCAGCTTCTGACATCCTCATTTCCAAAAGCTCCTCAAGACAACATTCCAAGAGACATGATCATCACGATGGCAGGAAGAAGAGACGAGAAGATTTACTTACAACATCTTCCCAATACCTACTCTCAAGAGGCTCAAATGCAACCGACTCTTCCTCCAGACCTGTACCAACCACGGGAAATTCCCGGCGTATTACAAACGATTCCTCAGACGGGACGTCAACTGTTCTTGCGGTTTTCGCGGGGAAGACACGGACGCACTACATTACCTGCTCTCCTGCCCTCTCACAGAGCACCTCTGACAGCAGTTCTTTCCTTCCGACTACATCACATATCCTGTGAATAGACTGTTCACGGACTATGACTGCAACAAGGGCATCTTAGAGATAATGAAGCAAGTGAATGAAAATAATTATATCCGCGAAACTAAAGATTAATGTAAAATGTAGAAAGGCTGCCTAACCGTCAGATTTATAGCAATGACTAGGATGACTTCCTGTAGTGCCATTAACTTAGTTTGGCGGAACACGTTAAGTAAAGTGACCAATACCTCCATTTCCATCCATTCGATCGCCCTCCATCTCAACCAATCGGGCAAACGATTTCTCCTGGACACTGATAGACTGTAATGGATATTGTCCACGAAACTGGGATAAGAACTGAAGATCAACCCTCGTGAAGACAAATTGCAATTTTTACAGTAATGCCAATGATTTTGTATTACGAAGTGCCTATGATTCAAAACCATTTACCTTCTCATCAGAATTAAATATAGTGAGCAGAAAGAGGAAAATGCATATGTTAATTTACTTGGTTCTCACTAGAGGTAGCCATTTACACTCGAGAAAGTTAAGGGATAGAGTAAAAAGTTAAGATTAATAATATGAAATATTAGTTTTTATATACATTTTAGTATTTTTACACTTCTCCTCCAACTACTATATAAGGACTCACGTTTATAAAATAAAAGTGGTAGCTATTGTTTTTGCACATATTTTATTAAACTTCGTTACTGTGATGCGTATAAATTGTGAATTACTGACATTTTTGTAATGGTCAGCTTTGAAAAACATACTGTTCCTTAACTTTTGGAAGGCAATGTATAAAAAATAGTTATTTATTCTGCCCGCGCGTGTAAGATGTCACGAGGGGAAATTCTCTTTAGGGACAAAGCCCGTTTGGACTAAAAAAGGAGGGGGGCCTGAAGTGTCTGAAAGCCTTCAGATTTTAAAGTAAGCCCAAATGGACGTTTCGTTAACCTTTATTTATTAATATCATGTTCTTCACACTTAAACCATAGAATTCAATTTAACATCAATATCGCAAAATATTTAAAAGAGCGTATCTTTAGAATTTCTGTCTCGCGCGCTGGCGATAAAAATGCTTTTTTTTTCCCCACACAGTGTTGCCATTCCTCGCTTTGAAATCGTTGAGTTTCTTAATGAAAAATTGGTTAAAGTGTTACAAAATATGAAATCCGTAATAAAATAAAATCAAAATTCGGGCTTCCAAATGCCCACATTTCGGAGGAGGAGTGTGTTATTCAAAATTGAGTGGCTCTAGGTACCGTTGTTTTATTGGAGAAACATACAGACATTTATGCACATTCTTCATTATTTAACCTCTTTAAATATAACACTGGGCGATAATATTTGGTGGCAACAGTTTGAGAAGTGCTACGAACATTTATAGGGGATCGACGGAAAATGCCAAAACGAAATTAATAACCCTAATGAGCTAACAGTCCTGGGCTAAAAACGCATAGGCTATTTTAAACCACAAACTGATTTGAATGACATAGCTGTAAAGAAAGGGAGTTTCACGATTGACTTGATGATTCTCTCAGTGCTGAAAATATGGTTAGCTGTTTATTGCTTTAAGTATAGGTGGGGAGAGAGTGTACAAATGAATCGCTGTGGGAGATGCGCAAAGATCTGAATAATACAACGTGTGGGAGAGGATTATTACTACTAAGTACTTAACTGCATGTACTTATTGTTACTACTAAGTACAACACCAAATATTATAGCCTTTCGCACATATTTCCGATAACCATGGTCACATCGAAAATTCTCTCAATTCCCGTTCATTTATTAACAAATTTATGTTTGTAAATATTTTGTTTTTGTAAGGTTTATCCTAATTTTATTAACAGTTATTTTAAGTTTATGTATCTTTCCTATCTTTCTAGTTTCAGCTTACAATTTCCTACCAGAATGTCATTTCAGAAACGCAGTGAATGCAAATGAGTAGTATTTAAGTCGATACTTCACAGACTTCGAAAAAGAGTCTTAGTTTCTGACTAACGCGCGTTTGTCTTTTGGCTACGTGTCTCTCAGCTATGCTACGCTCGGCCATACTTTTGGCCCTTGTTTGGCTTCGCCGACTTCATTAAGATTTGGGGGCCAACTACTTAGAATCGTGATAGCTTCGGCTATATCTTTCCGTTAGCTTTAGTTAAGCTTAGTTAAGTTTAATTTCATATTCATTTAAGTTCAAGCCCAAGTGGAGGCTTTGCTGTATGTTCCGAGTCAGGAACTGATTGTATCATATTTATTTTAAAAAATAAAGGGTAGTTAACCCTTTGTAAGTCTTACGTCTCTATTCACACGCTTAAGTCATTATTCGCTTATATTAGCGATTGTGGGGTTCAAAGATTGAACACTGAATTAAATAATCAAAACCCCACATTTTTTACAAACATTTATTGTAAATCTCTGACACTTTTCCTCAGTTACTAATTATTTCTTCCAGTACCCCTGGCTAATCCATCCTGTATCCCTAGGGTACGCCTACCATAAGTTCAGAAGCGCTGCCCTAACACAAAAAGTTGCTCGAAGTTCCTCTTAAGATATGCAGGACTATCATAAAACAGTCAAAGTGTTCCGAAGACGAAAGTGAACCTGATCCTTCAGGGCAATTAAGATTCGGAGGTGAGCGACCGTAGACGTGAGGTAGGGGGGACCGACCCACTTTCGGACTTGCCGCTTTTCCTGGTGCTTGGCTTAAAATAGAATTCACTTTCCTCGCCGACCCGGTCACTCTCACCTGCTTCTATCACCGCCACTATTACGTGATGTTATTATGGCTCTCGCCTGAGGGAGATGACGCGAGATAGACAGACAAACATAGCAGCAGTGCGCCGACGCATCTAGGTATCTGGCTGATACGGCTGTTCGAATAACAGAATCATTAGACGGTATATTTTCATTATGTTATAATGGAGTTGAATGGTGGAACATCCATTCTCCATAGACTTTTCCTTCCGTTCGCGATTATAGCGGGCGTAATTATATGCAGTATTAACCAGTTTTTTACTTCCTCGTACGAAGTAAAAAGGAAGTATTGTAATCGGGAAAACTTTCGGGTACCATATTTCAACGAAAATATCTATTTTGACCGCAATCGAATGCAATTGAACGATGTTTTTGAGTGATATTCGTACCTAAGAACAGAATAAACGACTCTTTTCCCCCCAAAAAATTATAAAACTGATTTAAATTGGTTTCTGAAGAGATTTTTTTGTGGCGTCTGTGCGTACGTCCGTACGTACGTATGCATGCATCTTGTATAACATAGAAACGAGTAGCCTCAGAAAGTTGAAATTTTGTATATAGGACTGCTATAACATTTAGATGTGCACCTCCTATTTCGGTTGAAATCGGCCGCACGAAAAGTATATAAATTTATGTATATAAGCTCTGTTACTCGGCTCAGTGAGCTCAGTTTTTTTTTTATTCTTATAGGTTCGTAAATTGTGCATTTTTTGCTTTAAAAGTGACTGAATTATGTTGTTCTTATCTTCCGGTTAAGGTTTCTATGCTTTTAGTAAATCTGCATGCAAGATCTGTAGAATTATCAACAATTTAAAAGTTGTTTAAGTGCAGCTAAGCCTAATCATTTTTCTCATGGAGGACATATTTATTTACATTTGAAGCTTAGGAGGATATTATATTTGTTACCAATCTATAGAAACTAAGCTTCGAAACAACAAAGATAACGTCTTCTTTTTATTACTGCGAATTAAATCATACTTAATCCATTTTGGAATTTATTCGAGGAGATAAGTGTTTAATATTTATTTCGTAATTTTCAATACAGATATTTTGAGTTTTTATGTATTTTTGCCTCGTCGCGAACTGAGAACTGAATCAATTGAATGAGAAATACTGAATCGTCTGTGAAAAACTTTTTCTTTTTTATTTGTTTAATTTCTCTTCTACATCGTTTTAGATTTATTATAGTATTTCAATAAAACACGTGGCAACGATTAGGCAAATCTCCAGATGAGAAGGTAATTCTCCAGATGAGTGTCTCTGTGGTAAACAAATATAGTGGATTTTAAAGAGCGTATTTATTCTAGTGTGGTTTATGCGTTATCGATGCCGTAGAATTAATTCAATCCAATAAGTTTAAATGAAATGCAAAATGGGTATAATTTAATATTCCGTACAAGGCAGTCATGTGGTTTACGCATCACATTTGTTTTCTTTCAGTCTAATAATAGCTTTGGTTGTTATGATCAGCAACTGAATTGTAATGTAGTAGCACTATTTGATGATTTTGCGAATAAGGAGCGATAACGTCTTCTTTAAGCTTAAAATATTAATTTTAAAATACAAATATTTGACTTTAATACAATTCATGAAACTTCAAAACTTTATTTCTGCATTGTATGAGCAATGCGTAACAATCATAAATCCGTTATTGAAATTATCTTTTAATTTATGAAAAAAATATCTGATGTGGACACCATATGTCTTCCTTGTACAGCGTGTTAAATTATACAGATTTTTCCCTGCACTTTATTTAAATTTAATTCCGCGAATTTCATTAGAGATACATTTCTCATTCAAATCAATTCGGTTCTCACTTCGCGGTTAGGCAAAAATACATAAAAACTCTAAACATCTTCGTTAAAAATTGTGAAATGCAGAAAAAGCTAAAACACAAATAGAAGTGAAAACAGTTAAAAAAATTTTTTTTACAGTTAAAATTAAAGTCTCTAAGCCAAAACAAGTAATTCGGCCAGCGGGTAAATTTTCAGCGTTCAAAATTGAAAGTTGCAAATTGAAACTTTTAGCCCCTCTAGGCAAAATGACATTGAAGTTTATGCACCAACTGACTCAATTCACTATTCTGCTAAGAGTGTCAAATGTAAATAAATAGCAGCCTCGTTAGGCTTGGAGACACTTAAGCGTTATTGTACAATTACTAACTAAAGGCATAAAACCTTAACGGAAGCACAAGAACAGCATAACTCAATTATTTTCAAAGCAAACAATGCACAGTTTACCAATATATAAGAATAAATATACTGAGCACATCGAGCCAATAAAAAGGGTGGAAACGAAAAAGGAAGGTGCACAACTGCATGTTATAGCACTCTCATATACAAGATTTCAACGTTCTATGCTTACTTGTTTTCAAATTATGTGAGATACATTCATAATACGTATATACTTCTGTACATACGTACGTACAGAAGTCAAGGAAAAAGAGCCTCTTCTGAATTGATTTTAAATCTTTTTTGCAATAAGTTTTGGAAAAAGAGCCCTTCCTTCTGCCCATACGTACAGATGTCACACAAAAAAAAATCATTCAAATGGATTCGAAAGCGGTCAAAATGGATATTTTCTTTGAAACCTGAAACTCGAAATACTATTTCCAGATTACAATACTGTAGAGACATTAGGATTTTTTGGAAGCAGGAGTCATGAAAAATGAGCAAAGCCTTCGCCGGGACTCGAACCACGGACCTCTCGGTTACGCGTCGAGCATGCAGACCACTACACCACGAAGGCATGCGAAAAAGGCGGGAGATATACCTTACATACTCCCCGTTTTAAAGGGCGACTGGGGTTTTGGGGACCTCGCCAAATCTCCTGGGTGTGGAGAGTCATCATCCACAACCCTTTTAGTTCGGGCGCCAGTGTAGAGACATTAGGTTATTTAGTAGCAGGAGACATGAAAAATATGCAATTCCTTCGCCGGGAATCGAACCACGGACCTCTTGAAATACCGGCTCAGTGTGCTGACCATTACACCACGAAGGCACGCTAAGAAGGCGGGAGAAATACCTTACAATACTTCCTTTACAAGTCTGTACAAGTAAAAGGCGTGTGCCTTTCCGTTTATTTTCACTATTAATAATATTTTTTATTATAATCATTTAAATAAACTCATGCGTCTGGAAAAAAGAATTCGCGTTGTAACAAATGTGACGAATCTTTCTATTTGTTTTTGAATAAATTATTTTGATAAAGTGTTTGACAACATGCTGTGCTTTCAAAGGTATCATTCAAAGGTGCTTCAAAGGTTCATTGCAAAAAGGTATTTTTCAGAATTTAAAAAATTATAGAATTTTCAGTCCTCCTTGCTTTAAACACAGTTAAGGAAAAACTGAAACGCTAAAATGCCAAAATCAAAAGTAAACTTTTTAAGTATTTGAAAAACCAGTTATTGTTATTGATAGCAGATTAATCGACTTATCAAAGGGATAAACCAATCTACCATCAATAAACAGTAACTAAAATAAGAGAGAGTGTTTCATCTTACTTCCAAGTAAGCGTCGAATTATTTGCCAGATTCAAATCATAAATCTAATTGATTCTCAGTCAAAATAAAGATATTAGTACTAAACCAAAAGAATCCTGTTAAAAAGCAAATAATCTTTCACTAAGAACACAATTAATCTGAACGAGATGCTTACTTTAGAAGACATATCCCCTACACTCTCTTTTCATTCCAAATACAAAAGTAAAAGCAAAAGTAGATTCAAGAAAAAATTATAAAAATCATAAGAAGATTAAAAGAAATAATCCATAAAATTAAAATTCAAGTTAAAAACTGTAGTAAAAAACAAACTACTAAGCAAAAATTAACCAACTTGCCTTCGAAATTTTAAAACCAAATGACTGGAATGCAAGTACGTATTAAGAGATGGAAGCAAAAAGGTTGTAGCAATATGTAGTTTTCTTTTGAAGAAAGCTTAGCCTAAATTGGTGACAAAACTACAAGTTTCTTGGAGATATAATACACAGAGAGCAGGCTGTTATTAAAATAGCGCTAAAGCCGCTATTAGTTTAAATTAATATTCATAATGAAAGTAATTAATATTCATAATGAAAGTAATTAAAAGTAAATTAATAAGCCCAAAACTTGCGCTAAAGCTGCAAAGTAATTAAGCAATAATTCACTATAAATTATAAAGAATACTCTCCATATAAGAAAACTCTCCATATCACATCTCCAAGCAACGGAAATTCAATTTAAAAACATCATTGAAAAAGTATTTTTCAGAAGTTAAAAAAATTATAGAATTTTCAGTCCTCCTTGCTTTAAACACAGTTAAGGAAAAAAACTAAAATGCAAAAATGCCGAAATCAAAAGGAAACTTTTTAAGCATTGAAAAACCAGTAATCGTTATTTATATACATGTACTTAGTTATTGCGTTTCTTTCTAGGGCTCGTAGATTTTCTTCATAACATATATAAACATATTTTAGAAGACAGTATCAAAAACATACTTACTGTTGATTGTCCTTTGGTGTTTTCGAATGTACTTCTGTTATTAGCCGATATTCTTCTGTTGTTTTTATCCACACAGAAGCAGTTTTGGGTGACTTTCTTTTAATAGTATGAATAACATTATTTTATTGAATGTATGAAAATACTATTGTAATTTATGTAATATTATAAAAATATTTTTGCTTGAAAAGAGGAAAAGATGTAAAAATAGTTTGTATGCCCTATTTTTAAAATAAGACCTATTTAGCTGTATAAGATGATAGCGAAAACTCACAACAGTTATTTTTGAACATTTAAAGCTCTTTATTTTTATCACTATCGATCTAAAAATGTAAAACCATCTCTTTTATATTAACAACAAATGCAAAATCTTTAAAAGCATAATATTCAATCCCTTTTCGAGCTGACTTTTGCTTAGAAAACAAAGAAGAATACGAAACTAAACAACTGCGTTTACAATTTACATTTTAATAGCTTTCTAAATGAAGATAAACACTAAGAAAAGCACCTTTAATGCACGTTTTAACAATCGTATTAATAAAAAAAAAAGGTTAAGTAGAGAAAAAAATGTCCAGGCTAAACATCAAAAAAGGGAGACCTTTCTTAAATGTCAGTTCTTTATCGGGGGTCAAAGTTTTAAACTGAAAAATTTTAAACTGAAGTAAAATTACTATGAATAATTTAATAAATTATTAGAAGTTAATTACGCTAAAACATTTCTAAATTTTCGAATTTTTTGGGGCGGTGATGGTTTTTATTTCCTGATACAACTCGTACTTAAAAGTTAGGGGCATTAGAATATCATTTTATTATCAAAAGAACGCTTTGATCATCTCTTTGCTTGTGCAGTCAAATACCAAAAATCCGCCGACCTGAAATCTGCACTGCCTCTCAAAATATAAACATTGAATTTATAGGTTCCAGAAAACGCAGAATGGAGAATGAAATACCGAAGAAAAAATATTTATCCAATAACGACGTCATAATTACCGAATAATAATGATTCTGTGTTAGTGGTAGAAAAAAGATCTTAGTCCGGAAGAGGTTTTCAGTATGGATGATGTGTTCAGATGAGCCAACACCGGCATATCAGATAATCAGTGATGAAATCATTGGCTCTGTTTTGAACTCACCGCAGCAAGAAAACGATTCCGACACCACCACAGATAATGAATTTGATAGGAGTGAGAAAATATCTTTTAATGAGGGTTTGGAACACGGTGAAAAATACCTAAAATATTTAGAACAACAGAGCTGTATCACAGAGCTAGAGATTATGACCCTGTAGAATTTATAAAAAAAAACTTACTCTAGAGCACCTAAAACCTCTATCAGAAATTCTATCAGAAAAATGTTTGAAACAAGTAAAAAAAAATGAAATATTTTATGCTTTATTAGTATCTCTTATTTTTACACGTCTCTATTGTTTATGTCCTTAATGCTTTAAAATATTCCTGTAATCACTAATATAAATGAATATTAATACATATAATAAAATAATGTAATAATGTATATTATTGTACATAATAATTTAATTAAAAGTACCTAATATGCCTTATTTATTTTGCACTTTTAGTCTAATATTATGATTTGGCTTTTCTGTCCTGAAATTCGCAAAATCCTAAAATCCGCACAACCTCTGGTCCCAAGCATTGCGGATTTCTGGACTTCGACTGTATAATCTTTGTTAGTAACACATTTCTTTTAGGACTTCGTTAGTGATCGAGCCATTCTAATTAAGTAGTCTCACAAAACTTCAAGATGATGATGGCAATAGAAACTGATTCTTCAACTTTGATCATTGGTTAAAGATTGAAGGAAATTCAAATGCAAAAGTAGGACCAGGTGATTGATTCATGGTGCTCTTTTTAATGACAAAAAAAAAAAAGTAAAAGAAATATAAAACCATCTCTTTAAGAAAAAAGAAAGAACAGATCCTAAATGTTAAGTTTTTTAGAGATTGGGAACTTAACAAAAGTTAATATTCGTATTAGCTAAGTTGGAAGACTTGTCATCCATATGAAAGATACCTGTATAACCCAAGTTTGTAAACTTATTTATACCAGTATAACTCAGTTTGTAAATTTACTTTTAGTTTGTAAACTTATTTTATAAGGTATTTCTCCCGCCTTCTTCGCATGCCTTCGTGGTGTAGAGGTCTGCATGCTCGACGCGTAACCGAGAGGTCCGTGGTTCGATTCCCGGCGAAGGCGTTGCTCATTTTTCATGTCTGATGCTTCCAAAAATACCTAATGTCCCTACACTGGCGCCCGAACTAAAAAGGTGGTGGATGATCTTTCTCCACCACCTCGATTTGGCGATTGGATCCCCCAAACCCCAGTCGCCCTTTAAAAGGGGGAGTATATAAGGTATTTCTCCCGCCTTCTTCGCGTGCCTTCGTGGTGTAGTGGTCTGCATGCTCGACGCGTAACCGAGAGATCCGTGGTTCGATTCCCGGCGAAGGCTTTGCTCATTTTTCATGTCTCCTGCTACTAAATAACCTAATGTCTCTACAATTTATACCTGTATAAACCAGTTTTTAAATTTATTAACTTAAAAAAATTGTTTTTAAAAAATAATTTTTAAAAGATGAAAATTTATCTTTGTATTCACAATTTTTCCCCCAACAA
>KK116896.1:137425-148205 GCA_000611955.2 Stegodyphus mimosarum | reverse complement strand
TAATTTCTGATAAACTCAACTGATAAGTGACGTTATATGTGTTCTAGGAAGCACCATCTGAAATGGGATTTTTAAGTACTGGGATGGGAATTTTATTACTATCAAGAAAAACAATATAAAAATTAATCTTCCACAAAATTCATAACAGAATATTAAAATAATTAAACTGACAGTGCTCACAGTGTTCTGTAGCGCGATCTATTTGCGAGAATGACGCCACATTTTGTAGGAAGATTAAACAAGACGGGGGACGAAGGATTCCGCGAAAAAACAAATTAGTTCCAAAAGTCACCGCTAGGGGAATATTTGGCGCTGTGTAATAGAAAATAGTGTGTTAACAAATGCAAATTAATATGGAATAGAATTACCTTTTATTATGCACATTTTCTGATTTAGTTCAAGTGCAATATAGCAACACTTTTAAAAAAAGCGTAAAATTTGGGATGACAAATCACCACATGCAGTCACAGCAACTCCCTTACATTCACCAAAGGTAACTGTTTGGTGCGGGTTCACGGCGGAATTTATCGTAGGTCCATTCTTCTATGAGAACATTACCCCGACAGGACCGGAAACCTGTTCTGTTACCGGAGAGAAATATCGCCACATGTCGAACAGCTTTGTCATTCCGGCACTTCAGCAAAGACAATGCCTGGGGGAAATGATTTTCATGCAAGATGGAGCCCCTCCACACGCTGCTGTACGGGTGCAACAGATGCTACGACAGAAATTCACAACAGAAAGAGTCATTAGCCGCTACTTTCCAACTGCACGGCCACCTCGGTCGCCTGATCTTATCCCATGCGACTTCTGGCTACGGGGTTACCTTAAATCCAAGGTCTATCAAGGAGTGGTCCAGGACCTGGCTACATTGAATTATAACATATCGCGGACTGTAAGGGAGATTCCCGCAGACACGTTACTTTCTGCTGTTGTGCACACTGTGCACAGAATGCAATATGTGGTCCACAACAACGGCAGCCACATTGAACCTCATTTGAATGCAAAATAAAAGGTAATTTCCGTATTGATTTGCATTTGTTAACACTCTACTTTCTATTACACAGCGCCAAATATTCCCCTAGCGGTGACTTTTGGAACTAATTTGTTTTTTCGCGGAATCCTTCGTCCTCCGTCTTGTTTAATCTTCCTACAAAATGTGGCGTTATTTTCGCAAATAGATCGCGCTGCAGAACACTGTGTGCACTGTCAGTTTAATTATGGCCACCCGGTACACTGAACAGAAGAAAAATGAAGAGGTAAGGAAAACGGTTGCTTTGCAATAAAATAAAAAGGTATCTGGATGAGGAGAAACGAACTGAGAAACTTTCTATATATATATATATATATATATATCGTGTCCGTAAAACTGGTTTATCATCCATAATTAAAAATATTTATATAGTACAACCGCAGTTATTAATTCAAAATTAGACTGAATATAAAGTTCAGTTGAGTTCATATATAGAATATAAAGTCACTAGAGTTCAAAAGTGAACTGAATATAAAGATCGATCGAATGTAGCGCCTATATAAAACATTATTAATTAAAGTATCGAGTGAAAAATGCAAACTTATTATCAGTTTATGTGATCATAAATATAAACATTAGCTTTTTTGAACAGTTTAGATTTAAAATAATGTTTATAATGATCGCTATTGGTGAGAATAACAGAATTTTTTATCCACATAGTGGATAACATATTTTCTTGAAAATAATTTTCATTCTTTTAATCAAAATTTGTCATTATTTGGTTCATAATTTTACAATCTGTTAATTGTTTTTCATTCTTTTACAAATTTATTGTTATTTGCAAAATTATACGCTATCTTTCTTTTCACCTAGAATAATGCTAAGAATAAAGATTATTAACTTGCTTCCCTCGAAGCCTATTGTCTGATTTTGCGTAAACAAAGCATTGATAGTTCATTTAAAGTGATTAAAAATTTTAAAATAAAAGGATATAATAATAATTAAATTAAAGATAACAGGTAAAATAAAATAGGTAATAAAAATCTAGAGACAGACGGAAATGAAGAATAAGCTTAGTCAAAATTTTCCATCTGTGTAACTATGCATGGGTATGAGATAATGCATAATTTCATTTTTGCTTTTGAATGCAATTCTGTTCCCTCTGTCATAAAAGCAGGAAGCGACGAACTTCTAAAATTATCTGCATGTTCTAAAAATTTCCTTAATCTTCTTCACAGTTAAACGATAGATTTACCAAATTAAAATCCGAGAGCTAAATTTTCATATTCTGAAAGTATTAAAAACGTTGTTGTGATTGCTGTCAAGCACTAATTATAAAACTCTCGTTTAACAAATTCTGTTATATTAAGTATCAGGATCAGATCAAGAAGTTTCAAAATTGAGAAAAAGAAAAAAATCTGAAAGCTTTCAGATTTTATATTACGACCAAATTGGCGTTTTTTTAACTTTTTGTGTGTCACCTTAATTTATTAAATACCATGTTCTTCGCACTTAAGGCATAAAATTCAACAACAATATCACAAAATAATTTTAAAAAGGGCGTATCTTTATAATTTTCGATGCACAATCTCGTGCTCTGGAGATAAAAATGTTTTGTTTTCCCGTGCAGTGTTGCCACTGCTCGCTTTGAAATCGCTCAGTTCCTTAATTAAAACTCATATATGCTTTACAAAATATGAAATAGATAATAAAAAGAATTCCAAATCCGGGCTTCCAGATGCGCCTATTCGGGTGGAAATGTACGTTATTCAAAATTGGATGGCTCTAGGTACCGTTGCTTTATCATAATGCAAGAAATATGCATACATTTATGCGGAGTCTTCATTTTTTAATTTCTTTTAATATAATACAGGGCTCTAATATTTGGTGGCAACAATCTGTAAAACGACTCAGACTTTTAAAGTTTCCGAAGCAAAATGCAAAAACGAAATGAATAGCCCTTCTGGGATTAATAGCCCTTTGGGCTAATAATGTAAACTGGAGGAATTATAAAACTGGTACATATTTCTATTATTGTCACTGAAATTATAATTTCTTTTGTACAGCGGTTAGTCGATTATTATTATTTTTTCAAAGTACATTGTACTAAAATTCTGAAAGCCGGAAAAGAATTTCAGTAAGAATTCCAGTAGGATTCCGTAAACCTTGATTATAGCTTCAGAATGAAAAGAATGAGCTTGAATAACGAAAATAAATTTACGGTCATCTTTTCTGTAATTTTTAGGCATACGTAGTCTCAGAATTACAGAGATAACTCCAAAATTCTCCGTGAAACAAATACTGCAAACAACAAAACACAAGATCACATTTCTTTTATTAAGGCGAGAAATAAAGAAGTAAGTATTCGTCTTTAGCATGAGGTCGTATAACTGTTTTCAAATCCTGACACATCAAAAAGGATTAATTTTTTTTAAGCACGAGGCTCTCCAGGAATCACGTGCCGTAACTTACGATTTGTGTTTACTAGTTTTTATTCTTATCAGTCACACTTCATTTAAACCTTTAATCTACAATGAGTTCCTTTATTTGTCACTTTGAGAGGGGAGCAGGATTTTATTATTTACGACTTACTTAAAAAAATAACACATAATGAAGGGATATGCTTTCCTTTTCTTTTTCCACTATTACTGTGTGTAGCTTGCCGAAAGCAAGGTGCGTACTGGCTATCTTGAAATATTAAGAACACTGGAAGTATAGAAAATGCATGAGTGTGTCCGAAGGACAAGATGCAAGGTGTAAGGATATGCTTTCTTTATTTATATTTAATTTTATTTATTAATTTGCTACCAAGTATTTATGCTGTGTAAGAATTTTCTTTTTGTTATTTTATCAGATAAAATTCTACTCCAATGATGAGTTCTTCAGATTAACAATTTTGAGTTTAAACATTATCAAAGGTATGAATATTTACACAAATATCAAATATTTGCTTTTAATGAGCAATAAAAATTAATATCTGTTTTTTGCTTAGATTCGTACATTACACTGAGGGCTTTTAAAGTTAAATAAGATGGGTTGTAAACAAAATAGGGAACAGTATTTGCGGAAATCTTTTGTCTTTGCAATTCGTTGATGGCATACCTATGAACCATTTAGCATAACATTTCAAAATTTCAGAAAAAGAATCATTCAAACTATAAGTAAAAAACACTTTATAAAATGCTTGCTTAAAATCATCCTATGCCTGAAACGAAGCTCAAAGACTTTGCTTTACAAGTTAAATGGCTGCGATGTGACTGCTGATACATTTTCTCAGAAGATTAGTATCGTAACATTTCAAAATTTCAGAAAAAGGATCCTTCAAACTATCGAGTAAGAAAATGTTTAAAAAATTTTAATTTTATTGTATAATTTTTATATAATTTTTTATGTTGTCACGGTGGTGCTTAAGAACGGGGATATAAATTATGCTTTAACAAATGTTTAATGCACGTCTCATGCAATTAATTTGCTAAAAATTCAAGATGTATATGTTTTTCTTGGAGACACATCGGGGCCGTATACAAAGGAGGGTTGGAATCTTAACAAAGAGAAAAAAGTTGCAAGAACTACGCGGCCATAGGTCCCAGGTGTGTCTTTTAGGCATTTTTCCGGTACGTTTAAAAGCCAGACGAAGGCTGGTCGCATAGCGGCTAGTTCATCATATAAAATACTACAGTTTTTCTGAAATTTTATTCGCAATGCAAGGCCTATTTCGCCGAATTATTGAAATTAAACCTTAATCACACAGTTAGAGTTGCCCATTTAGAGTAGTTTAGATAAAAAATTAGCATTAGTGAAATGCTGTTAGGTCAAAATAAGATTAAAACCAGAGAAAAAATTACACATTTATTCTGTAAATATCTCTCCTCTGATAATCTGCATCAGTGCTCGTTCATTTTTCAAATCAAAAAGAAGCATAGTTTTGCTTTAAGGTGAAAAACAACAAACAATCAAACAGAACGAGGTTAGGAATGTAGACAGACTTTGGATGATTTAAATATTCTTTTTTATTTAAGACAGACTTGGTTTGTCAGGACTGTGTGTTCGGTGCATACTCTTGGCGAACATATTCGTGAAGTAAACTAAGTCCTGATCTCAAACAGGGAGCTGAATGCAGCTATGTTCTGTGGTAGAAAACTGTGGTTAAGTGGTAGAATGACTGCACGTAAGAAGGATTTAAAATCCTCTTTTATTAAACCACAATTATATACAGCCACTTCCCGACTCGGGACGGATAACAGAAAATAATGACCGCACTTGGGTCTAAACTGAACAATCAAATAATTTAAACTAAAGTTAAGTAGAAATTTAAGCAGTCGTTGCTCACAGAGCTATAAACGCGAGGTTGGCCTCTAAATGATCAGTGGTGCGTAGCAAGATTTAGCTAATACTAACGCACTTAGATTATTTCAATAAGTAATAGCGTAACAGCGCTAAGGCTTAGAATTTAAATGCTAGCTAGTCAGGCGGACGTCAAACAGAGCCGCAGTGATCTGAGACTAAAAGCTCTCTCACATGGAGAAGTTCCTGGCTAACCCTTAAACACAAAACTTGGCTCCACTTCAAATTGGCATAAAGCTGAAACGCGCGCTCCTTCTAACGGGAAGTTGAAATAAGAAATCATAGGAAAGGGGAAATTAAAATAAAACTTTGTTAGTTTAAACTAAAACCTTACAGGTTTATCTGATTATGACAAAGCACTTGAGAGCTATCCACCTTCAAGGGAAGGGACTTGCTAAGTGGAGGACTTTCTGAGGGCAACTAGCTCGTATGCACATTACACATGGGGGAAAACGATAAAATACTGCAGCCATCCCGTTCGCCTAGATTCGAAATCTAGCTAGAACTACCTGTGTTCAGCGACTTTACCGCTCGGTCGCTGGTGGGCTATTTTGAGAAAATGAATATACCCAGCCACACGAGGGCTGACTTAGAATCCAATAATAAATTTGTTTACTGGGTAAGGTTACCAAATTTTAACAACGGTCAAAATAAAGAGTAAAGCGTTTGGTTTTGTCGGTATAAATTTATAAAAGCCAGTTTGAAGTTTGTACACATGAGCAATTAAACCTAATAAAATGCAATCCAAAATTTCGTATTACTGACTCTCATCCTTTTGACTAACACGTACCATCTAAATAATAAGTAAAAAACTTCAGTACTACCACTACATTTTACAGTGATTATTTTTCAATTTCTAAACAGAAATATTATGAAGAAATATATTTTGCCAATTTCACAACCTATTCGTTATTTGCATTAAACGCGCACACATAAAAAATATTAGATTAAAAATCGGTTATCGTTTTAATCATCAAAATTTAAGTTATAATAGTACTTTAATTCTAAAACTGAGTCTGAAATTTAGGCCTGTTTAAGAGAGATCCGTTTCATTATATCTAGTCTTATTTTACTTCATGTTAACCGTAAATTAGGATCCGCTTTTAATTTTGTTCTGTATTTATTTTTTAAATAGAGCATGGAAGAAAATCCTTGTTCGCACAAATAGGTTGTGCAAAGAAGCAATAAAAATTTGATAGCATTATTTGAAATGACTTGAAATTTTTTTTTTTTATCCAAAAGTTAACAAGTGTGTCATTTTTTAAATCTTCAGTTAGAGTACGATCGCGGGAAATTTCTATCAATTGTCCTTTTACTTCAGGAGATTTTTTGAATTTAAATTTTAATAATATACAAAGAAAACCTGAAAGGTTTCAGATTTTAAATTACGTCCAAAGGGGCATTTTTTCAACATTTTGGTGTTACCTTTATTTATTAAGTATCGTGTTCTTCACACTTCATAATTGAACCACTTGAACCATAAAATGAACCATAAATTGAACCACTTGAACCATAAATTCACTTGAACCATAAAATTCAGTTCAAGAACAATATCGCAAAATAATTTTAAACTGAGCCTATCCTTAGAATTTCCTACACACAGTCTCACGCGCTGCAGATAAAAATGTTTTTTTTCTGTACAACGTTGCCATGGCCCGCTTCGAAATCGTCGAGTTTGTTCATCGAAAATTCGTTAAAGTTTTACAAAATATGAAATCGTTCATAAAGCAAATTCCAAATTTGGGCTTCCAGATGCCTATATTCGCAGGAGGATTACGTTATTCAAAAATTTCATGGCTTTACTTTGTTTGTTTTGTCGTAATACGAGAAATATCCATACATTTATGCAGATTCTTCATGATTCAATTTCTTTCAATATAATACAGGGCTGCAATATTTTGTGGCAACAGTTTGAAAAGTGATACAGACTTTTAATGTTTCCGATGCAAAATCGCAAAACGAAAACAATAGACCTTCAGGGACAAAGCCCCTTTGGACTAAAAATACTTTGTTTCTGTGCGTAACACTGATTAAGAATCGCTGGTTTCTTGGATTACAGATTGCTGCTTAGTAGAGTGTATTGGAATAACAAATTAGGTTTTGTTTACAAATGACCAACGGAAATGGTGCTTTACTCGTTGCAGTTTAAAGAGTGGAATTTGTAGGAGATCACGTTCTGGCCACGTGACATTTTTTACTGATGCAGTACGGTATTATATATACGACTCGTGAAAAATCAATTAAAGAATTAAAAGAAAACTTACAGATGCAATTAGCTGCGTCCAGATCCTCCCCAAAAGATTTCTGCGGATGCCCATACTCAGGATACTCTATGAAAATTAATTTCAGTGATTAGAAAGTATTATTTAAGTATGCATGTTACACAAGCCTATGTGGCAGATAAAATTAATGTGAAGGGGAAAATTTTATATATATATATATATATATAAAATTCATGTAATATTATTTTTATTTAAGAAAAATTAATTATTTTTTTAAAATAAAAATAATATCTACTACTGAAAATTTGTAAGGCTTAATTTTTTAATAGCAAAGCAAAATCGACTGAAAGATGTACGAACACACTTTGTACGACGACTGTCAATCTGAAGCGATTTTATTCGAACTGAAAATAATAAAATCCTTTCTAGATGTTGGGCAAAAAAAGTTCTCAGTTTCTACAGAAAGGTCTTTGATAAAAAGCAACAACCATAAACACTGAGGAATAGGCATGTAACGTTCAAAGAAATATGAAATGGATTTAAATGTTCTAATAAAGTCGAGAAATTAATCTTTATTTTTCAAGATAAGTAAGATAATTTGAATTAGAGATTCAGGAATAAAATTTTAAGTTTACATCTTAAATCACAGAAACAAAGGGAGATCCTATTAGAATATGCCCTGGTACTTCAAATTATCTGTATATTTGAGGAATTGGAAATTACTATATTAAGTGGTTATAATGATAAAAGAATCTTATTTTTCGCATACACGTTTTACTTCTGAAACAGTTAAAACGAATAAAATATTTTTATTTCAGTAATACAAAATACAATATTTTATTTACTTAAAATACACAATTCTTTTCTGTTTTAAGCAAAATAAAATGCTTTCCATGTGGATCCTATAATTAATATTGACTTTAATAATCGAGAATATTGGTGTCATTTTTATTGGACCAACGTTTGTAGAGTCAGGTTTATTAAAGCAGGAGACGTGAAAAACGTGCAATGCTGTCGTTAGTTCTCGAACACCGGACCTCCCGAGTGCTAGCCATTCGATTATCCATTTACACGCGCAACAATGAGGGAGAAAATACTTTATACATTAATCAATATTCGCATTAAAGAAAATGCATAGCTTATTTTTATTCAATTGGAATGAAAAAAGAACTAAGTCTTTTGCATATTAATTTTTTTGCTGTTTCATAACTAATATTAAATAATGAAATTTACAGGGTGTTTATAAAGTCCCGGACCCATTTTGATGTTTAATAACTCGTAAAATAATAAAGATAGATTAAAATGAATAACATAAATGGTTAGATAGACTCAAAAAGTTTCATGACCCTTGTCAATGAAATTCCACGTGTGCTCACTTCGTCGCACGGAGAACATCGAGTCGATATTCAATTTCAAGCCAGGTACCGGCAATCATGTCGGCATCCACAGAGGCTATTGCGGTTGTCATTCTGGCTTTTAGGTCAACAACGTTCGACATTCTCCTTCTGTAAACGTTGTCCTTTACAAATCCCCAAAGGAAAAAGTCCAGCGGCGTTCTATCGGGTGATCTGGGTGGCCAAGGAGTTGGACCTCCTCGCTCAATCCATCTTCCTGTAAAATGGTCATTGAAAGAACTACGAGCGATGTTACCCCAATGAGGTTGTGCACCATCTTGCTGCAAAAAGACATGTGGCCGAAGCTCTTCTAGTTGTGGAAATACGAAGTTTTCCAACATGTCTAAGTATACGACTGATGAGACCGTCTTTTCTGTAAAAAAGAAAGGCCCAATGACTCGGTCGTGCATTAGTCCACACCACACATTAACCTTTGGGGAATCCCTTTCTGCCTCGCGGTATTCATGGGGGTTTTCAGATCCCCATATGGGCACATTATGGCGATTAATAGTTTCCCAAAACAAAAGTGAGAAAAATGCAATTAATAAGCAGACGATATTTAGAAAAGTACAGATATTTAGACTGGAAAATGAAATGAACCACACGCGCAGACGATATTTACAAAGGTAAAGATATTCGGACTTGAAAAGGAAAATATGTAAGTTATTCCATCAATAAATGCCATAAGTTTGTTTATATCTTCATTATTTTATGAGTTCTTAAACATCAAAATGGGTCCGGGGCTTTATAAACACCCTGTAGATTGTAATGAACGTTACTTAATAACTCCAACTCCTAAACCTTCATTAATGGAATTAATTTACTAATTTAGGAAAACTATATGCACTGCATTGTGCTTCACTCACATCTTACGTCCCGAATTCTTGCTGGAAAAAAACCTAGATTTTACGAGCTTATTCTCTAAAAAGTAATGGAAACAAACAAACAAACAAACAAACAAACAAACAAAAAAATTAAGTGAGGAAATTGCCGAAATTTTTTCCCTTCATGGAGTAAGTAAATAAATATAAATTTTCAAGCTAAAATACCTTTGCCATGTATAATATTCCATTTATATCCTATAAAACTGCATAATGAATAAAGACTATTAGATTACTAAAAACTTAACTAAAAATTACTAAAAACAAAACTACTTTACTAAAAAACTACTAAAAAACTTAGTAAAAATTACTAAAAAAACAAAGACTAAAATTACTAAAAAAACAAAGACTAAAATTACTTAAAACTAATTACTAAAAAAACAAAACCTATTTTCCGTATGGAGGAAACATGGAAAATTAGATAGGTTTTCCCAGAGATCTGAACGCTGGATCTTCCAGTTGCTAGTGGAATGGGCTATCCCTTAACAGTACGAGAGTACTCAAGAGGGATGCGATAATTCCTTACATTCTGTGACTACGGAGAGGAGTAAGACCCAGTCGATCAAATCCATGGGCTCTAAATGAAGAATAAAGATAGCAAAATTTAGCTTACCTTTTGTGCACCCAGCAGCAGCAGTTAAATCTCCGAAACTTCATTGGTGTGAGGGATGTATCCATTAATGATAGGATGCATACTTAAGCACAAATCATATTTATTCAGCTATAACTAAATAATATAAAGCGACAGATACATTAATGTTTGCATACAAGCACATACGAAAGCTTAAAAAGAAGTAAGGATTAACTGTATCATGGGATGTATTAATTGGGTGTGATTGACGTATTTGGAATGGTTGATGTAGTTGGTATGGTTGTTGCGCGCGCACCTTGGCATTTCTAGGGTTACCAGAAGTTAAGTTAAAAATAACATTTTCTTCTTCTCAAATGCCTGATTAATTTACAACA
>KK116896.1:101806-135779 GCA_000611955.2 Stegodyphus mimosarum | reverse complement strand
TCAAATTTGTCGAAGAATTATCAGAGAATGAAAATATTGAAATTTCTCTCCATCCAAAGGCTGAAGATGTTGAAAACGATGAAGAAACTGCAGAAAAACACAAAGTTGTATCCGAAGTTGAGCCAAGACGATCAGAAAGGAAAACGAAAGGGAAACCACCAGAACGTCTAGGATACTTAACAAACACAATAAAAACCATACCAGAGAATTTTAAAGACTTGGATAAATTGATTTCTTCGTCAACTGCGAGTAACCACTTTTCCTTTTCTTCAGAATCCAATTTATCCAAGTCTTTAAAATTCTCTGGTATGGTTTTTATTGTGTTTGTTAAGTATCCTAGACGTTCTGGTGGTTTCCCTTTCGTTTTCCTTTCTGATCGTCTTGGCTCAACTTCGGATACAACTTTGTGTTTTTCTGCAGTTTCTTCATCGTTTTCAACATCTTCAACCTTTGGATGGAGAGAAATTTCAATATTTTCATTCTCTGATAATTCTTCGACAAATTTGACGCTTCTACTGATTATTATTCGATTTTCACCTGTGTAGATTCTGTAACCCTTTGATCGTTGATCGTAACCGACAAAAATTCCTTCAATCGCTTTCTGGTCTAATTTTTTACGATTTTCCTTATGTACATATGCATAGGCTGTGCAACCAAATTGTTTCATATGAGCTAAATTAGGTTTTCTTCCGCTCCATAATTCATAAGGAGTCTTATCACAAGCTCTGGTTGGAAGACGGTTCTGGATGTAATTTGCTGTATTTACAGCTTCACCCCAGAATTTGTTTGGAAGTCGTCTTTGGGACAGTAGGCACCTGGTCATCTCAACAAGGCTTCTGTTTTTCCTTTCACTCACACCGTTCTGAGGAGGCGAAAAAGGAACAGTTAGTTGATGTTTGATGCCGTTACTCGATAGAAATTCCTCCATTTTCTCACTGGTATATTCACCGCCGTTATCGGTTCGAAGTGTCTGGATAGTTCTTCCAAATTTATTTCTTGTTATACCGACAAAGTCCTTTAATTTACCAAGAACTTCATTCTTTTTAGCAAGCAAATAGATGACCGTGTATCTAGTAAAGTCATCAATAAAGGTTACGAAATAAAGCTTTCCACCAATACTTGGAGTAGGCATAGGCCCGCAAATGTCACTATGTATAAGTTCCAGTGGTTTTCTTGCTCGAACACTAGCAGCTTTTGGATAAGGAATTTGTTGCATTTTATTCTTTATGCATTCTGAACAGCTATCATTATGAGTGCAATTATCTAATTTTATCCCTTCTGCAAGATTTTCTCTTATTAATTGTTTGATTGCGTCATAACTTCGATGACCTAACCTTGAATGCCATATTTGTATACAGTTTTTATTTTTACATTCAACTGCAAAATTAGCGCTTTCTGGTTTTGTGATTAAAACAATTTTATATAAACTGTTATCGTCAGAATATGCGCGCATAATTAATTGGCTATCCTTTTTTACGTAACAATTTTCCTTTTCGAAAGTAACAGAATATCCATTACTAGCAATTTGTTTAACAGAAATCAAGTTGCTCTTTAAATCAGGAACGTAATAAACATTAGTCAATCGAATTTTCTGCAATCCACATTCTTCTTCTAAATTAAGGTCAACAAATCCTCTGCCCTGCGAATATAAAATTTTTCCATCTGCTAAAATGATTTTCGCTCGAGAATCCTCATATATCAGTTCAGTAAATAAACTTTCATCTCCTACTAGATGACTGCTAGCGCCGGAATCCATGTATAAAATTTTCTTATTTATATTTTGTTCTGAGCAATACCGCGGAGTAATTATTAAACCCTTTTCATAAACAGTACTTTGGACTGGCTTTGAAACATGCCTGTGAGTGTCGGATTCACTGCGTCTCTCTTCGAAAGTGTCTGCGCTCATACAATGTCGGGTCGATTTTCCGACATGTTTGGCCACGCGAGTTTCTGATTTCGAGTTGTCAGGACAAGAATTATTACTTTTGTTCTGCAATTTAAAACAACGCTCACGAGTATGACCACTGCGTTTACAAAAGGTACAGAATTTCTTTTGTCTACTATTATCATAATTTCTAGCATTTATTGCAGATTTAAACGCCGTTGAAGAATTAGAGCTTCGATCTGCTTGTTGTTCTAGTCTTCTGTTATATTCGTCAGTGAGTTTCGTTTTTACAAGATCTGTAGTTATAAGAGTTTCCTCTCTAGCTTCAATGGCAGTTATAAGATTATTGTATGATTCCGGAATTGAAACTAACATAAGTGCGGCTACATGCTGATCCGGAATGTTCTCACCAATAGCTTTGAGTCTTTCGACTAAGTCCATCATATGAGTGATGTGTGCGATCATATCACCATGTTCAGCCATTTTTATAGAATATAATTTTCTCAGAAGATATAATTTGCTGCTCAAATTGGAGCGCTCATGAATTGACTTTAATTTCTGCCATGTACCGGCAGTAGTCGTTTCATCGCTAACATGAATAATCTGAGAGTCGTCAATGCATAGATTTATTATAGCTCGTGCTTGTTTATCCCTCTTTAAAAATTCATCATCGGGTTTAGAAGGTGGGGGAGAATAAAGAAGATCATCTAACCCATCACGCATTAAAAGCATTTGAATCTTGAATTTCCAAGTAGCATAATTTTCGGAATTCAGTTTCGTTATTTGCATACAATCTTTAAGACTTGACTGTGCCATTATTAATTCTTATTTAGCAGTTTCAAAAAGTTTATATATTATATGCACAGGTTAAATTTTAGTTTCGGGATTTACAACATTCAGTCTCATAATCTATGAAGAATAAAGATAGCAAAATTTAGCTTACCTTTTGTGCACCCAGCAGCAGCAGTTAAATCTCCGAAACTTCATTGGTGTGAGGGATGTATCCATTAATGATAGGATGCATACTTAAGCACAAATCATATTTATTCAGCTATAACTAAATAATATAAAGCGACAGATACATTAATGTTTGCATACAAGCACATACGAAAGCTTAAAAAGAAGTAAGGATTAACTGTATCATGGGATGTATTAATTGGGTGTGATTGACGTATTTGGAATGGTTGATGTAGTTGGTATGGTTGTTGCGCGCGCACCTTGGCATTTCTAGGGTTACCAGAAGTTAAGTTAAAAATAACATTTTCTTCTTCTCAAATGCCTGATTAATTTACAACACTAAATATGAGCGCGAACTGTTGGTAATGTAAGCAAAATTCATTTCATTTGCATAACATTGCAAAAATAAACATGATAAACATGGAAAATTTCGGGTGAGAAAATGGCGAGAAACTACAGAAAAGCATTAAGTAACGTTTCTTGCCCCCTTTTTTAACAGTAATAAACTGTCCTGTCTTTTCTGAAAATATTACATGTCTCATAGAAAGCGTCTTTCCACTGTTTCTTCAAGAAAGAGCACCACAAAATAAATCTTATCTCATAAAAGTTAGATACGAGAATAACATAATACACTTATAATGATTCAAAGACGTTGACAGTGTTGTATTTTGCAGCATTGAAAAGTGGGTTTATAAGGTATTTTCAGCAAGTCTTCGTGCTGTAACGGCAGCACACTTGGCGCATATTCGAGAGGTCCAGGTCCGAGTCTCGGCGAGGTCACTGCACATTTTTTCATGTCTCTAGTATAAAAAAAATCTAATGGCTGTACAGTGGCGCCCGAACTAAAAGGCGTTTGATGATATTTCGTTACTTTCAGGATTTGACGATTTGGTTCCCTAATCCCTAGTTGTCCTTTAAAAGTATATATAAAATATTTTCTCCCTCCTTCCAGCATGCGTTCGGGGTGTAACGGTAGCATACTCGGCGCGTATTCAAGAGATCCAGGCTCAAGTCCCGGCGAGAGCACTGTACATTTTCCCCATCTCTTCTTCCAAAATAACCTACTGTCTGTACAGAATATAAAGAATGGAAATTGAATTTTCGTTAGAATATTTACTTCCGCCTATATATGTAAACCAATAATAATAATAATTTCTTTTTTACAATGTTAGCATTTTCTGAATAGTTTACACAGATATACCATATATATAGCATGCATATACTTAGTGTCAAAAAGTGTTCATCACTGAACATATCTTTAAAAAAAATTCGAACCCAGAAAACGTAAGAAATCAATTATATCTTTCGAAATTCGAAACATGGGTCTTTGAATTGCTAGCTGGCTTTGTTAACCACTTACACAACGAAAGCACTCACTGAGGAATGAGGCAGAACCTTGTATTTTCTTCCAATTAAACGCAAGAGACGCACAAGACGCAGGGAAAAAAAGGGGGGATGATCGTTCACCATATTTTAGTTCTTTCTTCACTAAACTTCTTTTTTTGTTTTTTTATATACCCGGACATGTTGAAAACAACCGTGCCCTCGCCAGAATTCGAACCGATTATCTTTGAATTGCTAGAGGGATGGGCGAACTACTTACATTCCGACAGCCAGCTTGGGGAAATTGAATAATTTCTTGCGACGATGTTCGTCTGTAGAGACATTAGGTATTTTTGGAAGCAGAAGAATGAAATATGAGCAACGTCTTCGCCGGGAATCGAACCACGGGCCTCTCGGTTACGCGTCGAGCATGCAGACCACGAAGGCATGCGAAGAAGGCGGGAGAAATACCTTATACGTCTATGACAGTTTTTAGTAACAATCAGTATAAAAAATGTAAATTTTTATATGCGCTTCGCAGAAATTAAAAAAAAATGACAAATATGGTTTTCATACTCGAAATAGGTATTTAAATATTAACTAAAACATTTAAACCGCATTTGATTAAAATTATCCGAGAGATATCATTATTTACAATTTTGAAGCACTAGTTTAAAAATTTCGAAAGAAAAACAACGCGTGTTAAGTTTTTTTATCCCAATTTTAAATGCTGAGTTTTCAATCAATCAATTATTAATATACGAGAATGATTTTTAAATTTCTATTTAGAGATACACTAAAATTTCAGATTTTATATCTAACGAAGCTACTTTATTATATAAATCTTAAAAAGTTTATTTAGCTTCGAGTAAATGCAGTTTAAATCATAATTTTTAAGACCTTTTTTTTCTTCAGAATTAATTTCCATATACAAAAGCGCTTAAAAATACCGCTTAAAAATCATCACTAACAGACAAAGCAACTTATGCAGTTCAATCTTTTTTTGTAGGAGAGGCTGTAGAGTCTGTTTTTTGTAGTTGGTTTGATGCTGGAGACCGGAAAAATGAGCATGCCCCCTCCGGGACTCGAACCGCGGACATCTTGAATACGCGCCGAGTGTGCTGACCATGAAGGCATGCTAAGAAGGCGGGAGAAATACCTTATAGTGCATGCAAAAAGCAAAAATTTGAGTGTTCAGTGTAAAATATTAGGCCAGCGAAAATGTCGTACTCTTAAAGAGTACCCTATTTGATTCATTCTTTAAACGGGAACTAGAATTTTAAAACAAATCTTCAAGAAATATTTGCATCTTTTTGATTTACCCTCTTCAATAGTGTTTAATATTCTGTGCAACTCAGGTTTTCTGAAATAATTTTAATACCTCTTCTTTTTTCCCTCAGTGTCATTTAATAAGCAGAAAATTTTAATACCTCGAGGTAGGAACTATTTTTTACATAATCATCACCAATCTATCCCACTGAAGCGGTAAAAACGTGGCACGAGTCTATTCAGTTTCCTCAGAGATTCCTGTAAATTTATTACGAACTCATTCCTCGCTTTCATTGCGGTCAGCCAGAGGCCTTGAGAAGGTCGTTCACAGTCCCTCCAAGTTAGTGGAGCAAGGGATGCATTCCTCAGTCAAAAGGAAAGAAAACTTAACCTGAAATTGCGTCAGAGAATCGGGGGCTCTTTAGAAGATTTTTCCTTTCCTTTGGGCATGCCTTTTGGTCAATAATTGTAATGCTCTTTTCTGCAGCAGCATATCGGATGAACGTTTTAGGAACGTTAGGGATCTGGTTTATACAAGCCATCAATAAGGTTGTCCAAGTCTGCGGCTGTGACATAACAGGAAATGTCAAAAAGCCTAGTCGAGAGGCAGGGATAACACTAAAATTCGAGAGACCTGTTCCATATTTGTAACTTCAAAAATATGCACAGGTAGCGTACGTAGTTCAGCGCAGTAAAGAAATGCGTTACCAATGATACCATTTCATTTTTTATTATTAGAGGAGTAGAACAGTTAAGACGACGTGTAGATTTGCGTGTCAACGTTCTTCTACGTAGTAGTATATGCCAAATGCCACATTTAACAGATTAACATAATAAATGCGCAACAACAAAAATGCGATGGGGAATGCTCCGTCAGACAAACGATAAAGTTACAAGTGCGGAGCATTCCGCCCTGAGTTGAAATATTACATTATTTCAATTTTAAGATAAAATAAAGTATGAATACAAACTTATAATAAAAACAATCTGAAAGGTTTCAGATTTTAAACTGCGTCCAAAGGGGCGTTTTTTAAACATTTTGTATGTTACTTTTATTTATTGAATATCATGTTCTTCGCATTTAAACCATAAAATTCAGTTCAAGAACAATATCGCAAAATCATTTTAAACGAAGCCTATCTTTAGAATTTCCTACACACAGACTCACGCGCTGCAGATAAAAATGTTTTTTTCTGTACAACGTTGCCATGAGCCGCTTCGAAATCCTCGAGTTTGTTCATCAAAAATTCGTTCAAGTTTTACAAAATATGAAAATCGTTCATAAAACAAATTCCAAATTTGGGCTTCCAGATGCCTAGATTCGCGGCAGGACGACGGCGTTCAAAATTCGACGGCTTTAGGTACCGTCGTTTGATCACAATGCGAGAAACATCCATACATTTATGCACATTCTTCATTATTTAATTTCTTTAAATATAATACAGGGCTGCCATATTTTGTGGCAACAGTTTGAAAAGTGATACAGACTTTTAATGTTTCCGAGGCAAAATCGCTAAACGAAAACAAGAGTCCTTCAGGGACAAAGCCCCTTTGGACTAATAACTAACATACAACAGATATACTAATTAATAATTCAATGAGAATAAAATAAATTATCCAACACTAGAAATGTAGTTATCCATAATGGGTAAAAAAACAAATTTTTGAGATTGGTCTTCTGAAAACACCGTTTAGCAAGCGTACGTCTACAACTCTAACATTTCCATCAGACCCTGGTATTACCTTAATACTTCGAACCGAAGACCAATTGCGAATGGAAAGTTGAGAGTCCTTTGATAAAATTAGCATGCTAGGAGTTCTATTTGGCTTTCTAAGCAGCCACTTAGAGCGCTGTTGTAGATGACTTAGCTGTTTTGCAAGCATTTCCAAATGTTTTAAACTAACTGTTGAGTCTTCTGCCACCTATTTATAAGATTATCTCTTTTGTCAACTAAATTTGGTTCTGCGAAGGCATTTACCGGTTTCCCTATCAGAAAATGTCAAGGAGTTAATTCTTGAAAATCATCTGTATCAGTAGATAACGGTGGGAGTGGCCGCGAATTGAAAATGCCCTCGATTTGAACCATTACTGTTAGAAATTCTTCTAGAGTTAGCTTAGCGGAACCTACCACTCTCTTTAGATGGTACTTGAAGGCTTTTACATCCGTCTCCCAAAGGCCGCCGAAATTGGATGCCCTAGGAGACAAAAATTTCCACCTGATACCTTCTAAGGCTAACAGGCTCGAAATGTCCTCACTGTTTAACATTAATTTATGCAAACGCTTCAACTCTGCGGAAGCTCCAGTGAAGTTGGTTGTGTTATCGCTAAAAATTATTGATCTCTTTAAGGCAGCAATTAGAGCTTCCGAAGTAAGGTCTGACAAATTTCATGTGAATAGCTTTAGTCGCCACACATACAAATATAGCTACATAGATGTTTTGAAAGGTACCCCTTTTCTGGCCTTTGTATTTCGTTTCGAAGGGTCCACATAAATCTTTTCCGACATTTAAAAATGGAGAACTAGGTGTTACTCGTTCTGGAGGGAGATCTCCCATAATTTGGATTGCAACAGTTGGTTTATTCTTGAAGCATTCCACACACTCATAGACGACCTTTCGTGCCGTACTTCTGCTACCAAGTGGCCAATATTTAAAACGAACAGCATTTAGTAGGGCTATAAAACCTACGTGAAAATCTCGCTCCTGATAGTATTGAAATATTAGAGTTACTAGTTTATCTCCAGCTGGCAGAATAACCGGATGTTTACGATTGAAATTTAAATCTGAATGTAAAAGTCTACCATCAATTCTTATAATCCATTTGATGGATCTAAAATGGGATTCAAAAATTTAAGCTTACTCGTAGCTGGACTGACAATTCCCTTCCTAAAACTGATATCTCCGCGGAAAATACTTTATCTGTAAATATTTTAGCAGATAATTTTCTGCTCCTTCATATTCTTCGCATGTGAGTTCTCCTATATGTGTTTTAAGAGATTTACATCTATTCCTCAGACTTTGCAAAATCCCAGTAGCTCAACTGACAAACTTTATACAGATGAACTGACGACTGTTTCTAAAGTCACATTAAATAATGACTTTTTTTGATAGCTTACTTAATATCAGTAACAATTTTCATAAACTAATTAGAATTTTAGCCTTTAGTTTTAGATTTGCAAATATTTGTATTTTACCCATTATGGATAACTATATTTCTACTCTTGGATAATTTATTTTATTCTCATTGAATTATTAATTAGCATATCTGTTGTATATAATAAATTTGTATTCATACTTTATTTTATCTTGAAATAATGTAATATTTCAACGCCGGGCGGGATGTTCCGTACTTGTAACTTTATCGTTTGGCTGACGGAGCATTTCCCCATCGCATTTTTGTTGTTGCGCATTTATTATGTTAATCTGTTAAGTCTGGCAACTGGTATATACCACTACGTAGAAGAATGCTGACACGCAAATCTACTCGCTGTCGTAAGTGTTCTTACTCTCTAATAATAAATAATTAAACGATAATTAAACGATACCGTTGGTAACGCATTTCTTTACTGCGTTGAACTACGCATGCTACTTACGCAGACCTTTGATATTTAATCTGACGAAAAGCAGGGCCTTCTCAGGCAACGCGAGGGAATGCGTATGTTAAACGCTAATGGTTATTTTTGCAAGTTCAACAAGCTATTTGTAACTTACATTTATAAAATAATGATAGTTTAAGCTTGGTAAGGCAGGATGGTCTAAAATTTCTAAAGAAATGAAAATTATTATTCTTTTCTTTTACGCAGAATAGTTATAAGGTATTTTCTCTTTCCTTTCTGCATGCTTTCGTGGTGTAACTGGAAGAACACTCGATGCGTCTTCGGGAGGTCCGGAATCCCTCAGTCTCCTAATCCCTCCTTAAATCTCCTAATCCCCAGTCTCCCTTTAAAAAGGGGGAGTACGTGAGGTATTTTTCTCCTTCCTTTCCGCATGCCTTCGTGATGTAATTGGAAGTATATTCGATGTGTAGGCACTGTATATTTTTCACGTCTCCTGCATTAAAAAAATACAAAAAAAAAAAACTTAATGATTCTACACAATGGATAAAAATTATACAGTGCTGTTGGTCATGCGGTTCGATCTTTAAATTCCTTGTCTGCAACTCGCAAACCTGAAGGTCATGTGTATGAATGACTGCAAGTCATTAAAATTGCCTAAACTGTATCTCAGCTTCTTTGGAAGACGCATTTTATTTCCTTGTACGAAGTAAAAAGAAAGTATTGTAATCGCGAGAAATTTCGGGTGCTATATTTCAATGAAAATATCTATTTTGACCGCTTTCGAATGCTATTTAACGATGTTTTTGAGTGACATTCGTATTTAAGAACAGAATAAAGGATTCCTTTTCCTAAAAAAATTATAAAACTGATTTAAAATGGATTTTGAAGAGATTTTTTCGTAGCGTCTGTGCATACGTACGTATGTTGTATCTCGCATAACTCAGAAACGAGTAGCCTCAGAACTTTGAAATTTTGTATATAGGATTGCTGTAACATGTAGATGTGCACCTCCTATTTTGGTTGCAATCGGTCCCACTAAAAGTATATAAATTTATATATATATATCCCCTCTGTTACTCGGCTCAGTGAGCTCAGTTTTTTTTATTCTGATATGTTGGTAAATTGTGCATTGTTTGCTTTAAAAATGATTGAATTACGTTGTTCTTACCTTACGGTTAAGGTTTTTAAACCTTTAGTAAATCTGCGTGCAAGATTTGTAAAATTATCAACAAATTAAAAGTTGTTTAAGTAAGGCTAAGCCTAATCATTTTTCTCATGGCGGACATATTCGTTTACATTTGAAACCTAAGAGAATATTGGATTTGTTGCCAATCTAGACAAACTAAGCTTTGCAACAACAAAGATAACGCCTTCTTTTATTATGGCGAATTAAATCACGCTTAATCCATTCTGGAATTTATTGGAGGAAATAAGCGTTTAAGATTTATTTAGTAATTTTAATATAGATATGTTGAAATTTATGTATTTTTGCCTTGTCGCGAAGTGAGAACTGAACTAATTGAATGAGAAATAGTAAATCGTCTGAGTGCATTCTAATGAGTTACAAAATGAATGAGATGTAACGCTGTTAAGTGAAGCTAGCGCCAGAGTGTCGCTGTGGCAAACAAATATAGTGAATTTTAAAGAGTGCATTTATTCTATTGTGGTTTATGCGCTATCGATGAAGTAGATTTAATTCAATTCAATAAGTTTAAATGAAATACAAAATGCGTATAATTTAATATTTCGTACAAGGATGTCATGTGGTGTACACCTCAGACTTTTTCCTCTGTAATTTTAACTTCTATATTTGGACGTACAAAATGCTTTAACTTTAAGCGGCGCTCTTCGCTTGGAGTTTACAAAATAATTACTTACCTTCATAGAACGCAATACCATAAAAATGCACACGTCTATGGATTTTTAGAACCATTGCCAATTTTAACTTTCCAGATCTGACGTAAGCACGTAGGTTCGCCATTAGTTAATTATGTGCAACAGAATATTTATGTAAATATCACCGGCAGCTTGGTACATCTGAAGCGTGTACTATGCGTACCGTAAGGACTTGTACTTGCTGTCCTTACAGTACACATAGAACACTTAAGGAAGAAAAAGAAAAACACTGCAATTTTTATTAAAATATATTAAGATAAATTTAATATAATTTATTCATTAATAGCATGAACTCTTGCTCTTGCGTAATATTTAGTAACTGGAATCTGCTTGCATATTTGTTGCAGAAACTGTCGAAGGCTAGGTCTGTTGATGTTATCTGCAGTTGCATTTCATGCAAGATACTCTGGGGATCTTTCTTGAAATCGTGCATGAATCAAAGATACCCTTGGAATTTTAATATCAATTCTGTTGTTTTGTCCATTAAGTCGTTCTCTTTCCTTTATTGGCAGGCTTTGTGGTTTATGGTACTATTCGAACGGATTTTTCATCCAGTCATACTTAGTTTTTTCTTTTCGGACATGTTCTTTCATAGTTTCCTTCAGCTGAGAAAGATCCTTTGTATAATTTTTAACACTGTCGTCTAAATGTAATTCATTTTCCATTAGAAAACTGTTTTAGTTCTGAAGAGCATTGCACTTCATTCTCTTTGACGCATGATAACCATATGTTTAATTTCAAAACTAATCTGCAACTAAATGTATCTTTATACACTCATGTCCATAAATTAAGGATAATGCAAAATCAGGAAAAGAAAGAGTTAGAAGCAAAACAAATTTGACTTATTTGTAAACCTTATTTATTAAACAAAAGGTAAAGAGAAAAAAAAAAAGATGCTATATGTTGGATATTACTTAAAAAATTAGCCAATTTTTTCTCCCTGGAGCAAATTACAAAAAAAACCTATTTACAAAAAGCCAATATTACATGGTTGGTATGATTGTTAATGCATTGTATGTCTCCCACGCGATGCAACACAGTCCGTACAACGCTTAGGCATGCTGAGTATCAAATTATCGATCTGATCTTGGGGGATATTACACCGTTCAAACAGCAATGCTCTCCGAAGTTCCGGTAGACATGTAGGAGGAGGTTCACGGGCTGCAACGTCGGCCAAGCATGTCCCACACGAGCTCTACTGGATTCAAGTCCGGTGAGAATACTGGCTAGTCCATACGGGTGATATCCTCCGATTAAAGGCATTCGCTTCCGAAGTTTGCACGGTGAGGACGGGCGTTGTCATCCATAAACACAAATTGTGCGCCCGTGGCGCCCCGAAACAAACGTACGTGTTGTTCCAGAATGACGTCCCGATACATTTGGCTCGTCATGGTTCCAATTTGAATATGCAGGTCAGTTCTGGAACCCAGAATAATTCCACCCTAAACGAGCACTCCTTCACCACCGTAACGGTGTCGTTCAATGATGTTTTCTTGGTGGTAACGGGTACCTGGAGCTCTCCATATGAAAGTCCGGCGAGAATCACACTGCAAGCTAAACCTGGACTCGTCGGAAAACGTCACACGAGCCCACTGTTGCGGTGTCCACAATGCATGCTGTCTACTCCAGGCAAACCGCAGGCGACAGTGAGTTGCAGTTAGTGGAACGCATCTGACAGGTCTACGAGCATATAGACCAACCTGATCTAAGAGTCTGTACACGGTCTGCCTCGAAATTGTCGTACCAGTGGCTGAAGAGAGCTGACGAGACAGAGCTGAGGCTGTGCTCCGCCTGTTTCTTTTGGCAGTAACTGCCAAATACTGGTCCTCATTCGGCGTTGTAACTCTAGGGCGACCTGTGCTCTAACGTCTACTCACATGACCATCATCTTGGAATGGTTGCCAAAGCTTGGAGATGACACTCTGGGCATTTCCTATTTCGTCTGATACTTCCAGTTGGGTACGCCCACATTCCAGACGGCCGATAATTCTAGCACGTAAAAAGTCATCCAAATGCGTCCTTTGTGTCATAACTATTCGGTTATTGCACTGAAATGCTTATAAAGCGCCTGCGAACAATTTTACTTCTTTGCCTGTATTCCTTATATATCACTCTCTTACACTCTCGTCATTGTGACGTACCATCGGTGTCATCTGGTTACTTCCTGAAATTTGCATATGATTCTTGAAGATGTGTGTAGTGGTTTTACAGGTGATATATTTATTTTAGAGTTCGATTTCTGCGTGACTCCGAATTATCCCTAATTTATGGTCATGAGTGTATTTTTTAGTTGATGAAGACTAGTCAATTAGCGCGATTACTTTATAATTTCCTTTCGAATTTTTACTTTTACCCGCAGAACCCTGGGGTTTGGCTTACGGAACCTGAGGTGTTCCGGGGAACACAGTTTAAAACACAACTGCTGTAGAAGAACCAAGCTAGCTATCCTGGAAGATACAGAATTTCTTCGCTTACTAAGAATAGATTTACTGGAGTCAAGATACCCTGAATTATTATTACAGCATGCATACAGAATTCCCAGATGCAAACAATACGTAAAAAGTAATCCTTTGATACAAAAGTGAGCACAGATCTAAAATTAGGTATTGAATAGTGGTACTTACCCGATACATATGTGGCGAGCCAATGTGGCTAGATATAGTTTCTCTGTTCACATAAAAGAATAAATAGCCTTACAGTAAAGCTGCTAAAATTGCGTGGACTTAAAGGCATAACTGATGTTTATTACCAAACAAATTTCATGCATTTTAGTGTAACAATACTCTATGATATGTTGTTTTAGCAGTAATTTGTGAAGACAGAGGAAGTTATTCACTCATCAGATTATTGCCTTTGTTGAAAGCATATTTCTCAGATAACGGTAAAATATTTCATCGACACAATGAAACGCTACAAAGCCATTTTCTTTTTTGTGTGACCGCTTGCAATCGGCGTTGTTTGTTCTACTGTTAATAAAGCAAACACTTCGCTATGCTTCATCGGATAGCTTGTTCCTTGACCCAGAACGCCATTCGATTGTTCTGTAAACGGATTATTTCGGCTTATATTGAATTGTACACTTAATGATCTTTACTCGTACGGAAGAAGCTGAGTATTAGACCGAAAGTTTTAAGAAAAAGAAAAGTTAATATTGGTTAGGAATGTTTTCTTCCTGGACCGGTAACCTAAAAAGAAAATAATCTTGTTCCGAGAAGTCAAATTTACTCAGAGTTAATTAACATAATACAAAGAGTTAAAGAAATTGTGATAATACAGACATTTTTTCGTAGAATATTGTACCTTGACCTTAAGAAATTTAAATGTCCTAAAAGCTGACAAGATTTGTGTTGAGTTCTTTATATGAATTTATATTGATTTTATGTGATCGAGAAAGAAGGAAGGTATTTTTAACAGTTTAGTTTAAATTTCTAATATAATTAGCCCAAAAGGGCTCTATGTGTCGAATCACTCACTACAAATACGTCGTTTTACTTTTCATTCGGGTCTGTTGCCATTCTGCAAAATGTAATCTTTCAAATTGAATCTTTCTGTTATGGATTAACAAAGTAAGCTATTTGAAAGGAAGAGATGCAGTTCTTAAGAATATTCGTTATTAAGAATTTATAATTAATTATTATTATTATTAAGAATTTATAATTTAATTTATATTATAAAGAATTTATAATTAAGAAAGAAAAAATAAAGAAGAATTTATAATTACTTTAACGTTACGTTAAATTAAATTACGTTATTAAATTGCGTTATTAAGAATTAAATTACGTTATTAAGAATTTATAATTAATTTTCGTTACTAAGAATTTTCGTTATGAGGTTTATTTTTGTTATTATTCGTTATTAAGAATTAATTTCGTTCTTAAGAATATCGGATCAATTTAAATAACAAAATGCGTTTAATTCGTCATCTAACTAATTAAAAATATTCAAGATTTTCATACAGTGAAGTAATAGATTTTTTTAGTAATTATTTCATACTTTGTAAAACTTCAATGAACTTTTGATTAATAAACTTTACGATTTGAAAGCCAGCATTGGGAACAAAACCGTACGGAATAAAACACTTCTATCTCTGACACTCTATACTGTTTATCGGAAATTCTAAAGATGTGCTGTTTTTAAATATATTATGTTTTTGTTGGTGACTTGAATTTTATATAGCGTAAGTGCGAAGAACGTGATGTTTAATACATAACGTTAACACACCAGACTTTAATGGTAAAAAAATTTTTAAAAATGTTTTGTAAGGCAGCGATAACTTCTGAATAATACTGAATATTGATAACTGAGGAACGACTGAAAACATAAAAATTTATGCCAATATTTAACACGCTATTGGGAATTCTAAACATATGCTGCTTTAAAAATTTTTGTGACTTTGCTGTTAAATTTTATTTGGCGTGAGTACGAATAAAATGGTACTTAATAATAAAATTTAAAGTAAAAAGAGGGGGGGGAAATAGTAGGAACGAGTGCAATAACAGAATTGTAGATTAAGAGCTCGGCGGTAGCGTAAAAAACCTTAATAAATCCTTTTGAACGACCGTTAAAACCTGAAACATTTCAGAATTTTTTCTTTTTTGTTGATAACTCACAAATCTGGGAACAAAATAATTTATTCTAAGAATCTGAAAACTATTTTATGCCTTTTCTTGGATAGCCACATCTAATAAAGGAATTTTACGTTCCGAAACATATACATAAAACAAAAGCAAAACTGATTCTTTTCTAGCTAAAATTTGACTGCGCGACTATTTGTTTCTAATGCGTCACGAAATCTTTACATAACGTAATGTAACATTTGTTTTTCTTGTAAAAGAGACGGATTTTTGATAGCTTCAGGTTTTCTCTCTAACTTGATATTCCAGACCAAACAAAATGTTACGAAATATCGATTTTATACGGAATAATGATTTATTTAGAGACAAAAAGACTCCTTTACACACAATAAAACAATTAACTCTTTTTTGATGTTTTACAATGTTTTGTTTTTATATTCATTTAAGTTCAAGCCCAAGTGGAGGCTTTGCTGTACTTTCCGAGTTAGGAACTGATTGTATTTATTCTGAAAAATAAAGAGTAGTTAACCCTTCTTAAATCTTACGTCTCTGTTAACACACTTAGACGATTATTCGCTTGTTAGTGTTTGTGGGGTTCAAGAATTGAACGTTGAATGAAATAAGTAAAACCCCACGCCTGTAAGTTTATAAATGTAATATTTATGTATAGTTTGCTCTTAAATTATACATTCAAATTTTATTCATTCAGGTTTCACTTGCTATAAAAATGACTTCGCTTCATTCCGATTCTGACCTGCTGCGTTTTGACAAAGGAGTATTGAATTAAGTGTATAAATGCATAAGAAAAAATTTTCCTTTCTTGCCTTTTCTATCCCGAGCACCATGATGCGCTCTGTCTTCGAAATTCGCGTATACTCTTGCATATAAAACTCGAAACACCACAGATGGTGTAATAATCAAATACATTTCATTTATAGTTCTGCAACGGCGAATTATTATTTCTCGCCTGGGGGTAAATAGCCGCAAATTTACTTTCATTGCTTTTGTTCAGTTTTCCTTTTACCTCATCGAGGCTGATCGGAAGCCACTGCTGTCCTCATTCCGGTGGACCTCTTTCTTCGGGGTTGCGTCATTCAATCCCAAAATAGAGTGTCCTCCCTCCCTCCAGTTTAGTTAGTTGACCTTTTCCTCATCTCGAAACAGAGAAGTGTCTGTCTTTGTGTATTTTTCAACGCCAGGTGTTTCTGGTTGCTTCGGGCATTCGAGATGAGGCGTTAGAAATTTGGTCTTGAGTTTGCGAAATAGCAATTTTGAATCGAGGCAAGGCGATTTTTTTAAATTAAAAGTACCGAAAAAAAATTAACTCTTTGTTAAGTGCGTTAACTTTTGCCTCCTAAACAATCGCATGGGTCCAAAAGATCCTTTCTTTGGAATGGTACTGCTATACTCGCAGAAAGATTTGACTTAACCCTTTCATTACTGATTTATTTTTAACACAGGACTCTAACATATTATGTTACATGTTACGTTATGAAGTACAAATTTAATTAAATCCTTTTCCTAAAATTTTTAACGGAATATATATATATATATTATAAAAAGTAAACTCTCCATATTACATCTCCTAGCAACGGAAATTCAATTTAAAAATATTATTAGTCCAAAGGGATGTAGTCCCGAAGGACTATTACTTTCGTTTGGGCGTTTTGCGTCGTTTCACAAAAATGTCCGATTCACTTTTCAATTTACTGCTTATGTTTCTTTGTTGGTAACTGAAGTTGCATTGGGGTGGCTATTGGAATTTTTGTAATTGTACTGTGTTGGTTATTGGGTCTGTATGGATGGATTAATGGAATTTTATTGGGTTGACTATTGGAATTATATTGGGTTGGTTTTTGTGTTCGTATTGGGTTTAGTTTAATGTTTGTTTCGTTCGGCAAGTTATTATATTATTAAGCAAGATCCCTTTGGACGTAATCTAAAATCTGAATCCTTTCAGATTTTTGAAAAAGTATTTTTCAGAATTTAAAAAAATTATAGAATTTTCAGTCCTCCTTGTTTTAAACATAGTTACGGAAAAACTAAATCGCAAAAATGCCAAAATCAAAAGTAAACTTTTTAAGCATTGAAAAACCAGTTATTGTTATTGATAGCAGATGAATCGACTTATCGAGGGGATAAACCAATCTACCATCCATTAACAGTAACTAAAATAAGAGAGAGTGTTTCATCTTACTTCCAAGTAAGCGTCAAATTATTTGCTAGATTCAAATCACTAATTGATACTCAATCAAAATACAGATATTAGTCACTAAACCAAAAGAATCCTGTTAAAAAGCAAATAATCTTTAACATTAAAATTTTTTTCACTAAGAACCCCTCAAGACCTGTAGCCCCCTCAAGCCCCCTCAAGACCTGTAGGCTGCCTCAACGTGGCGAGAGGGTGGCACTGGGTGGAATAGGCGAAGTACGTTGGAAGTGCTTACTTCTGGTAGGGCCACCCTAGGCGTGAAGGCTATTCCATTATACCCAGCTAAAGCCTATAGGCATCTGAGCTAAGTCAGTCCTCTACCATTAGTGCTCAGGTCTCACGACTTACAGAGGCTGCCCTTTTCCTCCACCCATGAGTCATGAAGTTACCAAGAACTCAATTAATCTGAACGAGACGCTTACTTTAGAAGACATATCCCCCACATTCTCTTTTCATTTTAAAGACAAAAGTAAAAACAAAAGTAGATTCAAGAACAAACTTAAAAAAACGAAGATTAAAAGTAATCCATAAAATTAAAGTTAAAAACTGTAGTAAAAAAATTTTTAAAATCAAACTAAAAAGCAAAAATTAACCAACTTGCCTTAAAATTTTAAAAACCAAATGACTGGAATGCAAATACGTATTAAGAGATGGAAGCAAAAGGGTTATCGTAATAAGTAGTTTTCTATTGAAGAAAGTTTATAATTACTTTCATTATGAATATATATATATATATATATATGAAATAATAATAACAAACTTAGAAGTAAAGACTAGCAGAAATTTTGATGTCGTAAAGATATTGATCTACAAAGACTAGATTGGCAGCCGAGGCAGATTAAATCTTCATTTTATTTTCAGTAAATATATTGTGGCCACAAACAACCTGGCACATTATTTGTGCCCATTTCAAGAGGTTTACATTTTTGATAACTTTGCAGCAAGAAAGAAGCGGCAGACAGCAGACGAACTAGGCCGAAGAGTAGCAAGCAAGTGCCGTACGTTCAGGGTGAAATCTTAAACTAAGTTAGTTTTGGCTTTCAATGCATTTTGATTGGATAGTTCTGTAAAATTATTATTGGTCATATGAGTTTAGTTCCATTTGCATCACCAGAATTATGTAAGAGTCACATGGCATGGATGAATCTAGAAATGACGCAGTGCAGAGAGAGGTTCAAAGGGAACAAACCAATTCTGACCAATCACTTATCAATCAACAGTAACGCTATTAAATGACATTGTTTCGTCCTTTTTCCAAGTAAGGACTAAATTATTATTTTGTTAGAGCTAGATCATAAGTTACGAACACGACTCCATTAATGGAAAAGAAACTATTCCATTTAAGCCAAACGACGTATCATAAAATATATAAAAATGAGTTAGATATCCTTTTCAATTTAAGTTACTATTTAAGAACAGAACTAAACGATCCTCCCTTAAGAAAAAATATTTTTTGAATACTTATATTCTAACTCTAAATCAAACGTAAAAACAAAAATTATACTTTCTTTAAGACTAAAATTCAAAATCAAAAGAAGATCCAAATTTACATAATCTTTTAAATTAAACTTTAATAAAAATTAGTTTTATATGTTGGAGATTCATCAGTTTTTTTTCTGAAGGGCTGTTGTTTTCGCTTCGCGATTTTGTGTCGGAAACTTTACGACTACTTGACTAAGTCTGAATCACTTTTTAAACTGTTGCCACAAAATACGGCAGCCCTGTATTATATTTAAAGAAATTAAATAACGAGGAATCTGCATAAATGTTTCTCCAAATGTTATAAAACAACGGTACGTAGAGCCATCCAGTTTTGAATAACGTACATTTCCACCCGAATATGCGCATCTGGAAGTCCAAGTTTAGAATCTGAAATTTGTTTTATTATCTATTTCATATTTCGTAAAACTTAAACGAATTTTTGATGAAAAGGCTCAAACGATTTAAAAGCGAGCCATGGCAACACTCTATGGGAAAAGAAACCTTCTGATCTCCAGTGCGCGGAACTGTGTATCGGAAATTCTAGAGATAGATTCCTTTTAAAATTCTTTTGAGATATTGCTGTTGAACTGAATTCGATGGTTTAAGTGCGAAGAACACGATATTTATTTAAGTAAAGATAACACACAAAACATTAAAAAACGCCCCTTCGGACGTAATTTAAAATATGAAACCTTTGAAATCTTTTTTCTTTTTTTCTTTCGTTCCTTTTTAAACATGAAAAATTTACGTGCCCTCGCTCTAGACCTGTCGAATGAGCATTCAGTATGCTTCCAATTATATCGGAAATACATAAAAGGAATCTATCTTTCCGGAAATACATTGTATATATTATACAATTCATATATATATAGTATTTTCGCTGCGTAGTTAGAGAGATAAATGCATAAACAGTAACTTCAAGACTAACTAAACACAACTTTATTCCATGATAAAATGTATCAGCTCACTTTTAGTAGACAAAGTGTTTATTCAATTATAGTTAAATGCAACATTTTTTATGCACATTGGCTTTTTTAAAGGACAGTTTTAGACGGCAAAGCAGGCGGAGATGTGGTAGAGCAAAAGTTAGGAAGAGGGATGAGTTCGGAAAAGGGATGGTTGAGGAAAAGGGTGAGCAGAAAGGGTTTCTTTGCGAGCAGTATTTATAGTAAGTATGATGCATAAGTACAGTTAATCTGTGATTGGTTAATTTTAGGTTGTTATGTTGTCAGGACTGAGTGTTCTCTGCATACTTTTGGCGAACATATTCTTGAAATAGTTAAAGTCCTGATCTTGAACAGGGAGCTCAATGCAGCTATGTTCTGGGGTCGAATACTGTGGTTAAGTGGTAGAATAATTGCAAGTAAGAAGGATTTAAAATCCTCTTTTATTAAACCACTATTATTTACAGCCACTTCCGAACTCGGAAGGGATTACAGAAAATAACGACCGCACTTGGGTCTAACTTGAACAATCAAAGAATAAAGTTAAATAGAAATTAAGTAATCGTTGCTCACAGAGCTATGAACGCGAGGTTGTCCTCTTGCTAAACGATCAATGGTGCGTAGCAAGATAAAGCTAATACTAACGCACTTAGATTATTTCAATAAGTAACAGCGCTAAGGCTTAGAATTTAAATGCTAGCTAGTCAGGTGGACGTCGAACAGAGCCGCAATGATCTGAGACTGAAAGCTCTCTCACACCGAGAAGTTCCTCGCTAACCTTTAAATACAAACTTGGCTCCACTTCAAATTAACATAAATCTGAAACGCTCGCTCATTCTAACGAGAAGTTGAAATAAGAACTTATAGGAAAGAAAAAATTAACATAAAACTTTGTTAGTTTAAACTAAAACCTTACAATGTAACACGGAAAGATCTCGAATTAGGGAGAACAGATGAATTTAGGAGGGAGAATATAAAATCTACAGTACTTAATTTTGAGGCCGACTTTTGGTTCTTAATCAGCTATCGTATTTTGTTATATGTTACACACAATATATATATATATATATATATATGTGTGTGTGTGTGTGTGTGTAAGATATAACGAAATTCATGGGCCGTTGATCTATAAATATATCAAAAGGCCATGAATTAAGTAGGAAATATATGACTAATTGGTAGTAAAAGGATTATTATAAATACGTGTTAAATGGCAATCTTCATTCAATAAACTTAATTTCATATCGATTAAAATAATTTGAACATAGATTACATAACACTAATGTATATTTTACGAAAATTTATTTACCGCACTTTTCCGCGAAATAAGACCGAAAAACTATTAATATTAATCGACTTGCACTCAGGGTATGAAAATTCATAACCCTTGTCTGATAGATAAACCTTGGAAAGATTAATCCAGAGAACGAAACACTACAAAAAATATTTATTAGATCTAACATTTTGACGTAATGTAACATAAAAAAATAATAGAAAGAAAGAGGTGGTCAACAAAAGAGGTGTTTACTGTACATACGTTTTAATGTGCAACCCACAGTAAACCCGGCACTGGGCTATAAGAATACAGGAGCAATACAGACACAGTCACGTGGCTATTTGTAACACCAGTTAGAGGTTGTTGTCGCAGCTGGGAATGAGCTGCAGAAAGAGATAAGGCATAATTCCCAAGCGGGGCACTGTATTAAGCACGGTTTCCATGCAAGAATTCGTCAACACTTCTATTCACATTTAAATTAATATTTATGTTAATAAAAGAGAATAATTACATATTTATTATTCCAAATAAAACATTAAAGAAAATAAAAATTGTTTTAATAATAATAAAATAAAACAAAATCTGAAAGGTTTCAGATTTTTAACGGTCGCCTAAAAGGGTTAAGTTGTTAAAGTTTTTAATGCTGTCGCAGTGTTCCGTCTACCAGGCTGTTGTTACACTCATGTCTACTAACACAGTTCTTTTTTTTTTTTTTTTTTTTTGTCTTTTTAGCTTTATTATTAAGCATCATTTCCTCGCAAATTACGCCACGCAAATTCCTCGCAAACTTACGCCCCATATAGTTCAACAGCAAAATTATAAAACTTTTACAATTAATGTACGCCTAGCATTCCAGAGGCAGCGTTAAGTATTGGTTAAGTGTTTTTCTGCTTCCCCCCAGTCTTTTCTGAGTTCATCACATCAGTATTCAGTTTTCTTACTAAAATGGCTTTACAAAACCCCCCCTTTTTTGTCTCTTTATTATCAAAATTTAGTGTATTTATTTTCTTTATTAAATATCACGTTCTTGGCGCTTACGCTCCATAAAATTTGATTCAACGGCAAAATCATAAAGTATTTAAAAACAGCATATATTTAGAAATTCCGATAGATATCTCACGCGCTGGAGTTAAGAATGTTTTTTCCGTACAGTGTTGCCACTGCTCGTTTTGAAATCGTTGTGATTGTTGATAAAAATTTGTTAAAGTTTTACAAAATATGAAACAGATAACAAAATAAAATCAAAATTCCGTCTTTCAGGTGTTCGGGTGGAGGACTACGTTATCCAAAGGTGGATGAGTCTAGCTGCAGTTGGCTTTTCATAATGCGAGATACATGCATACATTCACGCAGATTTTTCGTTACTTAATTTCTTTAAATTTCATAAAGGAAGATAACATTTTTGGTGGCAACAATTTGAAAAAGTGATGCAATGCATTTAAGTGTTTCGACGCAAAATGCCGTTTCGTGCCTAATTTCTCATTCGGGACTGATGTCCCTTTTGGGCTAAAAATTAAAAAAAAAAATATTCCATGAAAATAAAGAAATATTAAAACTTGACAAAAATAGATTATTCTGTAAAAATTTTAAATAAGAAAAAATAATACTATGGCTATTATGTGCTGACGAAACATTTTAGAAAATAAATTTGTGTAGGTAAAACTATTTATTTAAACTTCCAAGATTAAATACATAGTTTTTTAAAATCATAGCCACAGATTTTTAATGTTTTCATCATCTGAAATAAAAATACTATTAATTTCATTTTCCTCATCTGTCGCTGATACTACATAACAGAAGTTTTTCGTTTTATACAAGACTAGTTAATTATTAGTGCCTTTAAAATTTTCAGCCCTCAGCCGACTTCGAGCCACTTTGCTATGGAAGCAACTAATAGGTGGGCCACCTTTGCCTCCTATGAACCAAAGGTGGCCCACCTATTATTATTCCCGGACAATTACAGCCATGCCTTCTCCGGGATTCGAACCCAGACCCTTTAGTATCGTAGCGGACTTTCCTAATCACTATATTGTCTGGGCGGCACCCTCTGTATAACATAGAAATTTTAATTGTTTTTTAACTAGTCATTCCTTTTCATGCATTATTTTTGATTCTTAATTCTGCTTCTAATTTTCAATTAATTCTAGTAACAAATCACAAATGCTTTTCCGCTTTCGAAGATAATAATGGAAAATGATTCTACCATTTGTTCACGTGTGAATGAAATGCAGGAAAATTTCAAAATATTTTTACGAAATGAAAAATAAGAATGGTATTATTGTGGTAATTAAAAGCAATTCCAATTTCCTCTCTTCGATAGTACACAATGTGACGTTACACTACTTTCTTTGCGATTATAACAGTAGGAGGAGGTAAATAATTATTGAAGCTAAAAACATCGGCCAGAATGAGAAACATTAAACTAGTAAATGTTTTGGGTACTTACGTATTATCGCAACCAGGTTGGTGCGATTTGTAAGTTTGAGTAAAAAAGTATGAATAGAAAGAAAATGTACATTTATTAATTACAGATAATTTTTAATACAGTTTTTTATATTATTTTGTTTTAAAATATGAAATATCAATTAAACCCTTCCGGTTTCGTATTTGAATAAGTTACAGAATTATTTTTTTGGCGGAAATCTTTTGGCTATTGCTTTTAGCACTGATTGAAAACCGTCTTCGCCATTAACAGCTTGAGCTTGGCGCCATATAAATTCGATAAGGTATGAGTCAAGATGATGACGGGCTGTTCCTCTCTGTTTTTTGTTGCGCCATTTGGCTGAGCCCCACATGCGCTCTACATGTTGTGTGTGAACGCCCGTGTTGGGATCCACAAAGTTATATTTGTGATTAACACTTCCATGCGGAAATCCAGCATTTTCCAACTCACTTGTCTTGTATCCTTTCCAGCAATCCTAATAAATGATGCTTCCTTCCTTGATATTTTCGCAAATTTTTTCCATGAGAGTAACGGCGCTTCTGTTAGGTACGGTAACCAAAAAAGTCTCTTTCGTTTCTCGGCAAATTCAGCCGAAAACCTATTGCTGGGGTAGTACACGCCCAGCGTTATTTTTTCTTTTTACAAATAAACTTTTGTCTATTTCCACAATAAGTCCTTCGCCGCCTATTTGCTTTCTTTCTTTTTCATCCATTTCAAGGGCACATATGTCCCGCATGTAATTATTCCAATCTATAACAGTTTTATCAGCAATTCCCATCTCTTCTGCACAAAATTTAATTGAGGTTAACTCTTTACACCAACAATAAATGAAGCGCACCGCTGTCACAAATGAAATTCGGCTGCTTTCAAACCAATTTCCGGTTCTCACACCCAAGTGTTGATTGCACTCTTCGACGTTACATTTCCAGAAGATTTGCTTTCTAAAATACAGTTTCATTTTATGAGAATTTTTACAAGTACGTTCGTTCGGTATGATTCCATATCCCTGCAACAATTCAACAGCATCTTTTTCCCTTTCAGGCAAATCCCAAATACCCATAGTTAAAAAGTATCTCAGGGCATTCAATCTAACCAGTAAGCAAAATGAATTTCTTTACGAAAAACCACGTATAACACGTAGGGTTGCCATAAGTAGGGTCGCCAAATTTGGCGATTTATGCGAATTTTGGCCTGGTTGCGTTAACACGTAAGTACCATGTTTTGTTATTAACGTTAGGTTTTTAGTACAAGAAATACCAAACATCAACTCTGCCTTTGATAAGGTCAGTGATTCCTTCGAACCAATGATTTTACAATGTCATTTATGTTGCAAGATCCAGTGCAGAGAAAGGCGATAATTCTTTACATTCTCCTATATACTTTAGGAAGAGGTCCAGTTCACAGATCCAGGAGATCAAGAGTTATAGTACACGGCATTTTATTTCTGGCACCACTGTAGAGACGATTCAGCATGACACGAGAAAAATCAACTCTGTCCTCATCAGGACTTTTAATTTTACAATGCTGTAGTAGTAATTCATTTGCATGCTGTAGTAGTAGTAGTAGTAGTAGTAGTAACGGAGGACGTGGGCACCATCTCTCCACCGTTAAGGTTAACCGGTAGTAGAACCACATCCGCCCTTATCTAGAGTTGACCATCTGGAGCCATATGGGGGTCTCGCACGGAGCACCCAACACACATGGTATGTTTCCCAGTGACACGCACCTAAATTACGTGTGATACGGTAGAGCAAATTTACACATAAATGCATACAGTGCTTGTGCGATGGGTTGCAATCGTTAATACCATTACTGTGCATATATTTACATAGAAGTAACCAGCTAATTTCATGCATAACAGTCTTGCGAATTTCAGTATGGTACTGTTGGACAAATTTACACATAATAAGGCATACAGTACTTGCCATTAAATAATTTTGACGTATTCGATGCTGTGTGATGCAATCATGAATACCATTGAAGTACATAAAATATTTACCTAAAAGTTACCTGCTAAATTCATGTATTACAGTCGTGTGAATTTAAGTATGATACAGTTGAACAGATTTACACATATTAATGTTTACAGTACTTGTCAGTAAATAATTTTAACATAATAAATGCTGTGCTATGCAATCATGTATACCATTCCAGTACATATAAAATTTACTTAGGGTTACCTTCTGAATTCATGCAAAACAGTCATGGGAATTTAGGTATGATACATTTGAACAAATTTACACTTAATAATGCATACAATACTTGTCATTGAATAATTTTGACATAATCAGTGCTGTAGGATGCAATTTTGATTATCATTAAAGTACATGTTATATTTACATAGAATTTACCTGCTAAAAAGTTGCCTAACAATGATGCGAATTTACGGTCGAACAAATTTACACATGATGTTGCATACAGTACTACTAATTAAGTAGTGTTACTAATTAAGAATTATTTTAACATAGCGTTGATTTGCATGTTGTAAATGGAACCACGAATTTTACAATGTGTAGAAGCTAACCAGTTATAGCAAAAAAGCAGGTGCTGTAGAATGTGATAATTCCCCTCGCCATTACTTACGGATCTTGAAAAATTAATTTCTCTTTTATTACCCATTAAACTAACATATCACGAAAGTTGCTAAGGGAATAAATACAAAGTTGGCATGATCCACATTTTTGTAGAACAGCAAATTAAAATATCATCGTCATAATTTGAACAGCAGTTCAATCCATTCAAAATATCCGCTTGACAGACTCAAGAGAATGACTGCAAAAACGTTTTGAGACGATAACTTGAAAAAAAAAATGCTGAATAATTTTATGAAGTCAAAATACAGGGCCTCGAATTCAGTAAATAAATAAATAAAAAAAACCTGAAAGGTTTTAGATTTTAAATTACGTCCAAAGGGGCGTTTTTTAAACATTTTGTATGTTACTTTTATTTATCGAATATCATGTTCTTCGCATTTAAACCATAAAATGCAGTTCAAGAACAATATCGCAAAATCATTTTAAACTGAGCCTATCTTTAGAATTTTCTACACACAGTCTCACGCGCTGCACATAAAAATGTTTTTTTTTTTCTGTACAACGTTGCCATGGCCCGCTTCGAAATCCTCGAGCTTGTTCATTAAAAATTCGTTAAAGTTTTACAAAACACGAAATCGTTCATAAAACAAATTTCAAATTTGGGCTTCCAGATGCCTCTATTCGCGGCACGATGACGGCATTCAAAATTCGATGGTTTTAGGGACCGTCGTTTGATCACAATGCCTGAAACATACATACATTTATGCACATTCTTCCTTATTTAATTTCTTTAAATATAATACAGAGCTGCAATATTTCGTGGCAACCGTTTGAAAAGTGATACAGACTTTTAATGTTTCCGACGCAAAATCGCAAAACGAAAACAAGAGTCCTTCAGGGACAAAGCCCCTTTGGAGTAATTAAAAAAAATAACTGAAGATAAAAGATAAAAAATAAATTTATTTGAAAGGGGAAGATAAATTATTAAAGGGACGCAAACATTGCTTTTGAAATCGTTACATAAATCATTTTGCTTTATATACGTTCACTGTGCATAAAACAGTTTAAAACATCCACCCTAATCTTAATACCCGTTGTTTCTTCTGATCTTTCCTATGCTCATCTGGAAAAGGCATATGAAGGTGGTGCCCCCGACTGACAACCACAGTGAACCCGGATATGCTAATAGGGAATCTTTTCTTAATTTCATTTTTTTCCCTTCTTTTTCCGTCATCCCGATTTAGAACCATTTTCAGTGCATTCACATATCCCTCATGAGAATATGAGATCGTGATACAGTCGTATAACTTTACATTTGTTTCAACACTTTTGTAGGAAACAGGGATATAACTGATTTTTTTATTGCTATTTTATTATAATTTTGAATGCTATGATTTATTTCACCCAGGAAATAACCTACGTATGTTTTCACGCACGTTACAAAGATTCTGAAACATGCTTTTCGCCATTTTAGAATTTTCTCCAATTTTTTTTTGTTTTGAAAATAATATAGTTCACATGTGACTGTGTTTTACTTATTCTTTGGCTTTATATCGCCAAATATTCTACACAGATTTTAACAATTAGAATTTTAAAAGCAGCAAACCAAATAAGACAATATTTTAAGGTTGGTTTTTGACAAAATCTTCTGTTTACATTAGTACAGTGTTAACGAGTAGGGAAATTCGATGTTCAGCGTTCATGTTCATGTTCATGTTCATGTTCATATGTTTTAAATAATATCTGCAATGTATAAAAATCTTTGTTAAAATAAACTAATGCGTTTTGAATTTGATGAAAGCATTAGTAACAGGATATTAAGGAAAAGATAGAATTTATAGTTTTTGATTAACGATGTAAGGTTTCAGTTTAAACTAACAGTTTTATGTTAATTTTCTCTTTCCTGTAAGTTCTTATTTCAACTTCCCGTGAGAATGAGCGCGCGTTTCAGCTTTATGCTCATTTGAAGTGGAGCCAAGTTTTGTATTTAAGGGTTAGCGTGGAACTTCTCAGTGTGAGAGAGCTTTTAGTCTCAAATCACTGTTCGATGTCCAACGGTCTAGCTAGTATTTAAGTTCTAAGCCTTAGCGCTGTTACGCTATTACTTACTGAAGAAATCTAAGTGCGTTAGTATTAGTTAAATCTTGCTACGCACCCTTGATAGTTTAGCATAGAGGCCAACCTCGCGTTTATAGCTCTGTGAGCAACGACTACTTAATTTCTACTTAGCTTTACTTTAAATTATGTGATTGTTCAGTTTAGACGCAAGTGAGGTCATTATTTTCTGTTATCCCTCCCCTGTTGAGAAGTGGCTGTAAATATTAGTTTAATAAAAAGGTTTCTTTTAAACCCTCCTTACGTGCAGTTATTCTACCACAGAACATAGCTGCATTCAGCTCCCTGTTCGAGATCAAGACTTGATACTATCATGACCATGTTCGCCAAAAGTATGCATAGAACACTCAATCCTGACAACAAAAGTAATGTATAGTAAAATCTTGACTTGGCAGTTCTGCGAATCTGGTTATAAGGTATTTTCTCCCTCCTTCCAATATGCCTTCGTTGTCTAACGGTAGCATACTCGGCGCGTATTCGAGAGGTCCAGTGTTCTAGTCGTGGCGAGGGCATTCCACATTCCTTCTTCAAAATAACCTACTGTCTCTACAAGGCATGCGATTGGTGAAACGATACTGAGTCTCTCACATTTTGGATTCCTGGATTTTAAGATTGCGTTAGGAACATCTGAAGCAACTGACTTTAGCAATACAATGTAGGTATTTGAAAGAATTACAAGGAGGAAATGATTGGTTGCATTAGAATAAGATTTCACTGTTTTCTGCACTTTTTATGGGGTACTTTCGAGCCATCCACGCGTGTTTTCATTCCCGAAGTAGAAATCGTAATCGACATAATATGTGACCACCCCAGAAAAGTTTTCATTCCACGAATTTCCATCTCCTTATATTCAAAAATAGTTCAGAAACTGCGCGTTCATTCGATAACGGCTATATTTTCCTCCCGCGCATGTTCGTTCAGTTTGTCACAGCTTTTTAATTCCCATTGCATACATACAATACCATGAGAATTTTGAGTACATTAGTTTAGTCTCGTCCACGGCCAAGAGGTAAAAACCATGACCATTGTTAGTTCGATCCGGGTTCAAATCAGGGCAGACGTGCTGGTTGTATGATATTTTCATGGTTTCTTCATATGTAACATGCATACGAGCCAGTTTCCTTCACAAAGGCCTCCACGAAAGCCTCCCTTGTCTTAAGCAGATAGTCTGTGGGTAGTGCTGTCAGGACTGTGTGTTCGGTGCATATTCTTGGCAAACATCTTCGTGAACTCCTTAAATCCTGATCTGGAACAGAGAGCTGAATGCGGCTATGTTCTGTGGTAGAAAACTGTGGTTAAGTGGTAGAAGAACTGCACTTTAAAGGGATTTAAAATCCTCTTTTATTAAACCACAATTATTTACAACCAATTCCCAACTCGGGAGGCATACAGAAAGTAGAGACCGTACTTGGGTCTAAACTGAACAATCAGATAAATTTAAACTAAAGCTAAATAGAAATTAAGTAGTCGTTGCTCACAGAGCTATAACGCGAGGTTGGCCTCTAAACTAAATGGTGCGTAGCAAGATTTAACTAATACTGACGCACTTGGAATTACTTCAATAAGTAATCACGTAAAAGCGCTATGGCTTAGAATTTAAATGTTAGCTAGTCAGGCGAACGTCGAATAGAGTAACCGTGGTCTGAGACTCAAAGCTCTCTCACACTGAAAGGTTTCTACCTCTTGCTTAAGTAGAACTTGGCTCCACTTCAAATTAGCATAAAGCTGAAACGCGCGCTTATTCTAACAGGAAGTTGAAATGAGAAGGGCTAGAAAAAGTTAAACTAAAATAAAACTTTGTTAGTTTAAATAAAACCTTACAGTGCCATAATCTAAATATTCCTAAACTTTATACCATATACTTTGTTACAGTGTAAGGTTTATCCTAATTTTATAACAGTTATTTTAAGTTTATGCGCCTTTCCTATCTGTTCTAGCTTCAGCTTACAATTTCCTATCAGAATGTATTTTCAGAAACGCGGCTAATGCATATGCGTAAGAATAGTATTTAAGTTGATGTTTTCACAGACTTCGTTAAAGAGCCCGAGTTCCCGACTAGCGCGCCTTTGCCTTTTGGCTATGTCTCTGTAAGCTATTGCTATGCTCGGTCGTACTTTAGGCCCTTGTTTGGCTTCGCCGACTTAAGATTTAGGGGCCAAGTACTTAGAATCTTGATAGCTTCGGTAAATCTTTCAATTAGCTTTAGTTAAGTTTAGTTAAGCCTTATTTCTTATTCATTTAAGTTCAAGCCCAAGTGGAGGCTTTACTGTACACTCCGAGTTAGGAGCTGATCGTGTCATATTTATTTTGAGAAATAAAGGGTAGTTAACCTTTCTTGAGTCTTACGTCTCTGTTCACACACTCAAGCGATTATTCGCTTAGTAGTGCTTGCGGTTTTGAAGGATTGAACTGAGAATTAAATAGGTGATACCCCTCAACACCGTAACTCTGCTAATATTAAATGTTTCAACATTATTCTATAGGTAAGCAAAGAAATGGATAGAAGGGTAAAAAAGAAATGAGAAGTTTGAAGTTCCCGGTCAAGGCTTTTATTTAAATTTTCTTATAATCGAAATATATTCTTATAATTCTTATAAAATAATTATAATCTTTATAATAATTTCTCATAATCAATTTACGCAATCCTCACGGAAATTTAAATGAAATTTCTAAAAATAGTACTGTAGGTTGTAAGGTTTATCTTAATTTTATTAACAATTATTTTAAGTTATGCTTCTTTACTATCTATTCTAATTTCAATGTACAATTTCCTACCAGAATATGTAATTTCAGAAACGCAGTTAATGCAATTGAGTAAGAGTAGTATTGAAGTTGATGTTTGACTGCCTTGAAGAGAAAGAATCTGATTCCCTGACTGTCGCGCGTTTGTCTTTTGGCTACGTTTTCCCTTAGATACTACGCTCGACCATACTTTAGGCTCTGGCTGGGCTTCGCCGATTTAATTAATATTTAGGGGCCAACAACTTAGAATCCTGATAGCCTAAGCTATATGTTTCTGATAGCTTTAGTTAAGCTTAGTTTAGTTTAATTTCATAATTATTTAAGTTCAAGCCCAAGTGGAGGCTTTGTGTACGTTCCAAGTTAGGAACTGATTGTAATTATTCTAAGAAATAAAGGGTAGTTAACCCTTCTTACGTCTCGCGTGTTTGTTCATACACTGAAGCGGTTATTCGCTTCTTAGTGTTTGCGGGGTCCTGAGGTTGAGCATTGAATTAAACAAGTAAAACCCCACAAGGTACTCTAATTTTTTTAATAGTTCTCATTAAGAGTTTTGATTTGTACAAAATTATCGACGCACCTTAAATCAGTGTAGGTATTTAACGCTTAGTTTGCCAAAATATCTCTTATAAAGATGACGATATAAATCTATTGAGGATCGAATTATGAATGTAAATTTTTGCTTAAGTTTGCAAAAAGGTGTAAGGGTTTTCGCAAGCGAGGAAGGAATTAACATTTCAAAAAATAACAAGTACGATCTCTGACATACATAAAATTATACCCAAAATTTGCTACAGGAAAAAGGACATTAAAAAAAGATAGGAATTTAATTTTACATGCTCATATTGCAGTTTTATGACTTCAATTTTATAATTTCCTACTTGCGAAATTTTTTACGCAGTTTATTTCATTTTGTCTGTTTCTAAATTTTATTTCTTTAATCCTATAATTATCTGTAAATCTAGTGTTTTTAAACATCAATATTATTTTTCAATGTGTACTATGGTTACATCGACAGCTGTGTATGTAGATACAACTGTACAAATGTGCAGCAGCAAAAAAGGAGAATGACCTAAGAGATAATTACATAAATTTAGCAATTTTTGAATTTTTAATATATTATGTTTTCCTCATTTATTGGCATTTAATATGCTTGTCTGATATTTAGTTTAGTTTTCTTTGAAAGAGTTAAAAACTCATTACTTTAATATTATTTATTAAAGATACATAAATATAATTACATGAATTATCTCTCACATTGGAAATAAAACTGGGAAATTTTGAATGAAAAAAATTGAGAAACTTTGAGAATACTGAATAAAAAAATCTGATGTGTACACCACATGACTTCCTTGTACAGAATATTAAATTATACGCAATTTTCCTGCATTTCATTTAAACATATTGAATAAACAGTTAACGAATTTTAAATTAAATCTACTTGGCGTATAAAGCACAATACAATAAATGCACTCTTTAAAGTTCACTATATTTCTTTACCATAGCCACTCTTCGGAGATAGGTTCAATTAACCGGGTTACATCTCATTCATTTTATAACTCAGATTATAGCATCTGAACAATGGCCACAAGTTCTATTCAAATAGTATAAAAAATCTAAAGCGATGTATAAAAGAAATTAAACAAATAAAAAAGGAACAGCTTTTCACAGACGATTCAGCGCCGCTTACCTAATGCGCATGCACTACTAATTAATTGTCCTCACTTCGCAGTAAGGCAAAATTACATAAAAATTCAAAATATTTCACTAAAAATTGAAAGATATAGAAAAACCAAGTACAGTGAAAAGAATTAAAAAACAATTTTTACAATTAATATTACAATTTGTACGCAATTCCAGCTAATAACTTAAATGATAGTTCTAGAATGAATCAAACATAATTTAATTCCCAATAATAAAAGACGACGTTACTTTCCTGTTGCGAAGCTTAGTTTCTCTACATTGGCAACAAATCTACTCTTCTGCTAAGCTTCAAATGTAAACAAATATGTTCGTTATTATAACCAAAACTTAGGCTTAACCACACTTAAAAAACTTTTAAATTGTTGATAATTCCACAATTATGGCATGCAGGTTAACTAAGGGCATAAAAATCTTAACCGAAAGATAAGAACAACATAATTCAATAATTTTTTAAGCAAAAATTGCACAATTTACATGCTTATAAGAATAAAAACACTGAGCCGAGTAACAGTATAAGTAGTGTGAAACGGGGGGTTCACCAACAGGATCTCAAAGTCGCAGGCGGTGCGCGGTGCAAGTCGGGAGGCGGTGCAAGTCAGAAGGCGCAGTTTGATTTAGTTGATAAGGTGTCGTCACACTTTGATAAGAGATTATCTTTTGTTGATTTTCCAGCGGTAATTTCTAATTTTAGGATTTTTTTCCTTTGTATTTTTCTTCGTCTTTACTAGGCATATAATGGTTATTTCCTATATTCTCTAAACGCCTGGAATTTAATGTTTGGCAGGTAGATGTAAATTTTTAATTTTTGCGCTATATTTCAAGAATTATAATGTCCTATGCACTCTCAGTTTTAACGTATGCCTTACAATTTTTTATTTCATCAGAGCATATTCATTTTCCTTTATCTTAATTACATTACTCATTTTACACAGGACGTTCTTCATATCTTTTAACCATATACTCGTAATTTTATTTCACTTATTAAATTTTAGGAGTGTAATTATTCAGATATACATTTTAATTTATCATATGATTTTAATTTTAGATCCAATTTTAACTTTTT
>KK116896.1:83743-94150 GCA_000611955.2 Stegodyphus mimosarum | reverse complement strand
GTCAATGTAGCCTTCGAACCAATGCTTTGTTAAATTCGCCATTTTTAATAAAAACAAATCTTTCCAACCACAAACGATCATTTTGACTTTTAAAAACGTAGTACAATTGCAATTACTTCTTTTGCGGCAACCGATTTTTTATTACCGCTTACCAAAATCGTCTAAAAAATGTGCGAACAGCCTCTGTATATCGGCAAAAAGTGTGAATTTCTGAAGGGCGAGGAAAAAATAATAATAACTCGCATTGTGCTTCTTTGAGAAAAAAATTGTTTAGATAGCCAGAAAACTTAAATACAGGTAATCGCGGGCGTAGAAGAAAGCTTTTGAAAGCCGCCCCCTCAAGTCGTTGTTTGTGTGGTCATCATGAGCAATGGTTTAATGACCGCGGCCGGTATGTGGGTCTCCGCTGTTGATTCAAAAGAGACAAGTTCCGCGTTCGCTTTTCGGGCGTTTGTTGTTTATTTTTACAAAAGGCTCTAGTCTCTTTTTTGTGCTGAGAGCTGTCTAAATAAACTTTCCTAAAATTAGCCTCCAGATAATTCAGTTCGAAATCGCGTCTTTGCAAGATGCAATTATAAGAGCAAAAAACATCAAAAATCACTTTATTGGCCAACAATTGCTTTTTAAATTGAATTTGAATATTTAATGAAATTTGGAAACATACTTTGATCCCATATGCACGCTATGTAAAGAGTCGTTTCCATCAATATCTGTAAATAGGCCATCTTGGAAACCTAAATAATTTCAGCATTATTATTATTATTATTATTATTATTATTATCATCATCATTTATTATAATGAAAGTCAAAAGGAATATTAATTTAAAAAAAAAATCTGAAAGGATTCAGATTTCGAAGTCGCACCAAAGAGTTTTCAAGCCCTTTTCTATTTTGCAGTTAACGTTCGTGGCCACAATCACCTAGCGCTCTAGTTGTGCCTATTGAAGAACGTTTACATTTTGGAATGTATTGGGATAGAAAACGCGTATAACGAAATAGCGACCGAGTAGCGAAGAGAGAAAAGCTGAAATGACTAGTTAGCCAATATAGAAACACACAAAGAGAAAAGTTTTGGTTTTGAGCTAAAAGTTTCAGTTCCCAATTATTACGTCATCAGAGCCGCGCAGACCATGCAAAATGGAATGATCTAGAAATGATGCAATCCAGAGAAGTTATTGCGATTTTTAAAACAGATAGAGCGAATTAAAGGGAATTAAGGATTAGTTTAAATTATAATTTTGATTTACATGTTATTTATCTTACATTAAGACTGAGTTAGCAATTCGGACTGAGTTAGTTTTGGTTCTCAATGCAGTTTGATTGGATAATTAATACTTCTGTAAAATTAGTATTAGTTGCTTTAGTTTTAGTTCCATTTAGATCATCAAAATTATGTAAGAGTCATACGACATGGATGAAATCAGAAAATGACGCAGTGCAGAGAGAGGTTACTATTTTTAAAATCGAGAAAAGAAATTTACGTTGCTAATTTAATCTTTTACATATTCTTGATTTTATTTTTATTACATACACAGGGTGACTCCAAATCCATGTTACAGACTTGCAACGGAGGTACAGAACAAGGTTACGATAATATTTACATAGGTCGAAGTCCACTTATTCAGTCAGAAATACAACTTAAAATGCATTTACGATAAGAAAACTTTAAAATGAGATTGAGATCACATAACATCTCGTATGAATTTCTTCATACAAAGAACCTCTCCCACAGAACATTTTATCACTCATTTAAAAAGATCTCGCTTCAAATTACATCAAGAAATGCATTTGTATATAAAAACACCGTTGCCGGTTGAGGGCAATAGGTGTGCATCTCAGAAAAGGAAGATATCATTCGCGATTGTGCTGTCGTCAGAGATGGGACACTTTAAATATGCCGAAATAGCAGACAAGCGTTACATGTATGGCCGTGCAAACGGTAATGTTAGAGCTACACTACAAATGTACAGTCTGTCTATCATAAGAAAAGCTCTCGCCAGTTAGTCTGCAGCTGCCCGTTGCCTTAGAAACGAGCTTTGACCCATTTTCCGTAGGGATGTCTTGAAGATTTACTTTTCAGTTTGCCATCCTGGCGCATTTAGAGATGAATTGGCAACCCTTAGTTCGTCCCGATTTGAAATATACCAGAAAGCATAATCGAAGCTCGATAAATCGAAAGATCGGGATGACCTAGGGACTGGTCTAGCACGGCCAATCTGTCGCTCCCCAAAAGCGGCATTCAGTCAGGTGCGAACATCAGTGCTGAAGTGGGCTGGAGCCTCAGCCTGCTGGAACTACATTCGTTTACAAATGGAGATCGCAACATCTTGCATCCATAGCTACCACCAACTGCCAGACACTGTGGCGGAAGATCTTCTCGTAGACAGATAGTATTATGCACAGTTTCTGGATTGCCGAATGTCGGATCACAGAATGTTTTAACAGTTACTTCTTCAACTTTGTGAAACAGGTTCTCTCCACGTCACCAGACAGGATGCTGGGAACTGTACTCAGTCTAAGAATTGAAGAAAACGTCTTGAGCATTGTGGCTAATAGACCCGAGTCAAGTACAAGAGCTGTTGCACGAAACGTAGATGTGAGCCAGTATACTATCTGGAGAGTGTCAAACGAAAATCGTTTACACCCCTTCCATTTTCAGCGAGTACAAGCTTTGAATCCGCAAGACTCTCCTCTGGGCCTGAGTTCTACCAGTGGCTTCTGTAGCAATCTGCACTGCACCCAGACTTCACAGTTCATGCGCTGATTACAGATGAGGCAATGTTTACTCGCGAGGGTGTATTTAATTCGCACAGTTCTCATGTGTGGGCAACTGAGAATCCAAACGCGACACAAGCGACGGAGGACGTGGGCACTGTCCCTTTACCATAACGGTTAATCAGTACAGCACCACGTCCACCATTGTCCAGAGCAGGCCAGTAGAGAAAGGGGTGATACAGGCGCCTCCCACAAGACGCCCAGACCCTGCACCTAATCCAAATCCAGTGGGCAGTCGCGCCGACCAAAGTGCCGCCCGTAAATTCACCCTCCCTCCAACTGCCTGGGCCCAGTATTTATTGATTAAACAGTTAATAAATATACAGGGCCAAACAAGGGCATGGAGATATAACAAGATATACATATTACATAGCCTTACTTATTACTCAGGGTATCAGATAGGCTACAGGGTACTTGACATTTACACAGTTTTAGACTGCTTAGGCTAGGCCTGTTCTTAACGCACATAAATATACAAGAATATACATTAACATACATTAAACACACATTAACATTATACATACGTTACATTACGAATACAGTACATTTCCTTTCGACTACATACTTGTGCTATTCATTACTCACTGCATATTTCCACTATGCATTAATTATTAAATTGTTGCTGAACCTATTCATAGTAACACACAATTTACATATATATATACAGTCCCCAATGTTACCGTACTTTACTGGAACAGATATTACCAGAACTGTTGCAAGATGTTCCGATCTCCATTCGTAAACGAATGTAGTTCCAGCAGGCTGAGGCTCCAGCCCACTTCAGCGCTGATGTTCGCACCTGGCTGAATGCCGCTTTTGGGGAGCGGAAGATTGACCGTGCTAGACCAGTCTCTAGGTCATCCCGATCTTCCGATTTATCGAGCCTCGATTATGCTTCCTGGGAACATCTGAAGAATCTTATTTATGCGACTCCAGTTGACTCAGCTTAGGATCTCGTTGCTCGAATATCAGTAGTTGCTGCACGTATATGTGATATACGCGGCACCGTTGCCAGTATACGCCAGTCGCTCCATTGTCGTTGTCAAGCACGTACTCTTTTGGTAGACGGAATTCGGAACAGATTTTGTAAACATCTTTTTTTTTTAGTTGAAGTGAGAGACCCTGTATTTATGACTAAATAAATGGACAGCGATTTAGTTTCCTATGTGAATATTATTCGTATCTTTGCTCTATATCTCCCCTCCAAGTTGTAATATGAATTGGGAATCACCATGTATAATCAAAATAATATGCAATATAACGCTGAAGTGTTAGATTGCTTTTATTAATCTCCTAGATGATATTAATTAAATTTAATTTATCAAAATATTTGATTATTAAACCCTGATTAATTAATATATTTATAATAACTAATGTATATATATGATAAAAAACATATAAATCAAAATTATAATTTAAACTAACCCCTCATTACCTTTAATTCTCTTTCTCTGTTCTAAAAATCGCAATAACTTTTCTGGATTGCGGCATTTCTAGATCATTCCATTTTGCATGGCTGATGACGTAATAACTGGAAACTAAAACTATTAACTCAAACCAAAACGTTTCTCTTCGTGTGCTTCCATATCGGCTATCTAGGCACTTCAGCTTCTTCTCTCTTCGCTGCTAGGTCGCTATTTCGATGAAAGCATTTTCTATCGCAATATCTTCCAAAATGTAAATGTTCTTGAACAGGCACGACTAGAATGCCAAGTGATTGTGGCCATGAACGTCAACTGCAAAATAAAAATGGAATTAAAACAGCCTCGACTGCGGGAGCTATGCATCGACGCCGCTCCGTCTTTTCCTTGCATTTATTATTGAAGGGAAGAAAGCGATCTGAGACATTTGAGAGACCGTAAAAAATACACTCCAAAAGGAAAAAAAATATTTAAATTGATTCGCATTTTATCTCAAATGTCTCAGAGGAACGAAACCTACATTCGAAACTCGATCATCAACCAGGTACAAGGCTTCAAATCACTTTTCCCTTGATAAGTTCTGTTTGAAGCGTTGAACTCAGGAGATCGTTATTTACTTCCAAATATTTTACTCTTGTGATCTTCGTTTACTCTCAAAATGTTTTGCCTTTGTTTCATTCAAGACTTACATTAGTCAAATGTTTACTAATACTACCCTAGGGTGACACTCTTTTCGAGATTCTAAGTGATTAGGACCTTCACTAGTAATATTTCTTAAACGAGCCATCTTAAGTACCGCCTTACTTTAAAATATCTTGTTAAAGATTTTCGAACCTGCAGCTTAAGCGCATTTCGATTTGGTGTTTTTAACTTTGTTCCCATAGTCCTTGCAAAAAAAAATGTTCTTTATGAATATATATATATCTGGTTTTAACGAAAGTTTCCCGCCAGCGCAAATAACATTTGGCAAGCAGTTCACGTTAGTGTGTTTCGTCATATATTGTCAAACGATTTTTGCCATTTGAAAGAAAGACTTGCTTTAGAACTCTATGTTGTGAAATTTGTAAAAATATACCGTTAGCATTACTTACAAGGTGTCTGAAATAGAACTATAAAGCTACCAAATTAGAATCATCATTTACTTCCAGTTGTGCTGCAAAAAGTCAACTACAGAATGTCACCAAATCACATGTAGAGCTTTAGGTACAAATGTTGCATCATATGACACTGTGGAGGTTTAGTATTGAAAGTTAAAAAACAAGGACTATGACTTTCAAGAAGCTCTGGCCGGCCTACCGATGTTGATGTCTGCCAGAACTTATGAAAAGAGATCATACTGATCTTACGAGCCACTCGAGAGCTTTCTCAGGAGTTACATGTTAGTGCCATTAGTGGCGCTATGCATCGCATAAACTTGACATACAAGTTCAATCGCTGGGTGTGACGTGAGTTGACTCAAGCAGATAACGACAGACGTGTTTTCGAGCCTGCACTAATCTGCTCGAATATCAACGGAAAGACAAAATTCTGCACTATATCTTTACTTGTGATGAGAAGTAGATTTACTTCAACAACACAGGCCAGAAAGGGGGTTGGTCTGGACCCGGTGAGTCCGACCGCAGGGTCACAAAGTCCAAACAGATTATGCTTTGTATTCGGTGGAACTGCCGTGGTGTTATCCACAAAGAGCACCTGCAAACAGGTAAAACCCTCGACAGTAAGGTGTACAGCCGGATACTAGTCCATGTTCACGCTGCTATCAAGGAAAAACGCTAAACTGAGCTCCGCAAAACGGTAGTGTTCCATCAAGGTAATGGCGGCAAAAACGAAATTTTTAAATCTTAAATAGATTTAATTAAACTTAAGATATGTTTCCCAAAAGCTTCAGAAACACGTAAATATGCAAAATCGAATAACGTATAAGCAAGTGAAGTTTATTTTCGTGGCCAAACTTTAGTTTTACACATCTTCAGCGATGTTTTGATCTCATCTATAATAGTAAAGTATTTAAAAATATGAAGGACAAAAATACAATTTACGAAATACAATATGAAGGACAATAAAAATATGAAGGACAAAAATACAACCTACGAAACAATTCATCTGATTATTTTATATTTATTTAATTAATTTTGACAGATACAATAAATATAAAGCATAGTTATACTCAAATATAGTACGTAACAATATTATGCTTTCATCATAAGGAAAGATTTACGCATGTTTGAATTAAACTCAGTTTAAAGATTTAAGAAGGGAAATTTCGTGATGTTTTCCTTTTGAAGACGACTTTCCTCGCTCCTATTTATGATAAGCTTCATTACCGATTTTCATTACGCAACAGCTTAAAACGGATACTGAAACTGAAGTGTGATAAGAAAAAAGAAAAAAAAACATTCTCTCTACAAGAAAGAAAAAGGAGAAAGCAAACAAAACTTCAGTTATCAAAACTGTTAAAATTGCCACCGGTTAAAAACGAAAGTGCGCGAAGAAATTAGGACATCCTAGTTCTCGCGGTTACAGAAATAGAAATCTAACTGGAGGTATTTTTTACACAAGAAGAAATTGAGGTTACATTTAGAACTTAGTGGGTTAGTTTTGTTTTCTATAAATGGATAATATTTGCATGAGTTTGAAAAGGAATTCATCAGAGTAATTTTTCGTGTCTAGGCATTGTTTTAAACTAATTTATATTTTGACAGTTAAATACTTATTAAAGAAGTTACGTGAATCCTTCTTTCCGCATGAATGCGTTTGATAATATGAGGAACTATTTATAAAATTTTATTAGTTTAAATAAGATATTTCACATAACAGTGATTAATTCAGTGGGGGAAAATAAATTAATTATTTTGTTATTTAATTTCATTTTTCTTATTCAGTGTTCGTTATTTTTATAGATCGATATCATATATTAGAATAGAATTAAAAATTCTAATCGTTTTAGAACAGGGTTGCCTCTGAAACAGGAGAATGAAATTCCCTGACTTTTCCAGGTTTTCCAGGCGTGTTTTAAGAAAATTCCAGTCTATCCGAGTAATCCACTTTGGCTATGCTAAAAGGTAAATTAATTATGGTACCACCTGACAACATAAAAAATTGCCAATTAGATATGACTTATATATTATCCTCAAAGATTACTATTAAAACTGTAATATGTGTTATTTTCTCCACTGAAGAATTGAGATCAGAACCTGCTCAATGTGGATAAAAAATGCCTTTTTATTCTGACATTTTGCAGTTAAACGAAAGAAAGAAATCTATTTAATGATATTTTTAAATAAATATAGGTATTTTATATTTATTTAGCTGAATACATAAGCAAAACAATATGTGCATTGAATTTCGTGATGTTATGTCATCCTTGGTAAACATTGCAGCAAATGAAAATAACCATTCTTAAGAGCAGATATATTTAATTAGATTTTAAGCTCCACATTCACAAAACATAATAACACACGGACATAACAAAATTACACTAAACAAAACATAACTGATCGCTACCACTACATTATTACCGCGCTCTCAGAGGATCATGGGAGTGGCGCTAGCTAGCTAAATATGTAGCGCCCTCTAAGTGCGTCAAAAGAGAAGGTATTAGTAAATATACCCGTTACAAGTATTATTTACTAATAATAAATAAATTTCAGGGGAAGAAGCAACATTAAATAATATGAATAACATTAAAATAATTCAAAAACTGAATTACAATAATCGACGATATTTTGGCGAATATAGTTATATTAAATGGTTAGCCTAGATGACTGATTACTATTTTTTTTTATTTTACTGCAAAATGACAAATAAGGCATTTCTTAAAAAGAAAAAAAGTATTTAAAAGATTTTGTGGTAAAATCCTACTATACGCTAAGGTCTTGGCACGATTTTGAAGGTTGCCGCCAACACCAAAATGGCCTGTTAGCTGCTCATCACAATGTCGCCAAATCCCGTGTGTACCGTACACCGTGGTTATTCTAACCTCAACGATACCGCTATACTGGGATTAAACCGATTTTGTTTCATACAAGAATACGTATTTCTTTAGTTCCACATGCGCATGCGAGTATTTCGATTCTCGAGATTACTGGGAACTACGCTCTACGCCAGCTGCCCGAGTGACGCTAACGCGCGCCAAGAAAATGATCGGCTTCCAACGTTGGCGTTTTTGGCGGATCGCTGTATGAAATTCCCTGACTTTTCCAGATTTAGACTAAAATGTTTGAATTCCCTGACTTTTCCCTGACTTTTTTGGTCAATTTTCGAATTCCCTGACTTTTCCCTGACTTTTTTGGTCAATTTTCGAATTCCCTGACTTTTTCCGGTTTTCCAGGTAGCGTGGCAACGCTGTTAGAAGATACGTATGGATATAATTTAAATCAGTATTTAGTGTTTAAAAAAAATCTAAATAACTACGAAACTAGATAACGAAATATTCTGCACATAGATTGACGACTTACTGTAATGTAATCAGTACTAGATCGTACTAATCAGTACTATGTAGTAGTACTACATCAGTACTACTACATCGTACTATTTACGATGGCTGTGTATATAATATTAATCTTTTTAAGATAAGTCCGAGTCAATATGCGCTGAGGATCCTGTGGTTTTGATATGACTGCTGCAAAAAATACAAACTCTGTCATAGACATTTTTTTTTTGCTGAATGATGATGAATATAATGAGGAACAAGCTTTTTAATTTGAAAGTTGCGACATTAATGAGAACAGGATTGTAGTAAGCAAAAATATTAAAATTGCTTTTGATAGTTCTTTGTAATAATTTAAGATAATAGATCAAAAACATGAATTTCATATATCATGACTAAGTCAACTTGATATTTCAGAAAAGGCACAGCAAAGAATTCTCAGAAAAAATCATAAATATTAATAAACATGTAAACAACAAAATTACATAAATATTAATTAAAAAAGAAAATATTTTATTTAATATAATTTAAAAGAATTAGGTGTAATTAAGTCATGTTGTATTGATTTATATTTGTTTTAACTAACCAGTCAAATTTAATTTGAAGTTCTTTCCTATAAGCATTCGTTCCCCTAATTGTCAGTGTCAGAATATTCAAATTTGGTAGTGCGAGTAAGGAATGTAAGTTCTGCCAGTGGGAGAATAAGTTTAAATATCGAGTTCTAGGAGGGAAAATTAGAGAGTCTGGGAAAACTTTGTGCATATTGGTAACGCAAGCTTCGATTTAGCATTTATTGCTGGTTAGACGTGATTCATACAGCTATTATCTTGCTGCCACTAAACTCATCTACGCGCTGTAGGTTAGGTTAGGTTAGGTTATTCAATTATGGCAAAGCACACGAGGGCTATCTGCCTAAAGGGAAGGATGCCTTCGTGGAGGACTTTCTAAGGGAAACTGGCTCGTATACACGTTACACATGGGGAAAACCACGAAAACTCCCATGCAGCCAGCCCGTTCGCGAGATTCGAATCTCGGACCGAACTACCAGTGTTCCGCGTCTTTACCGCTCGGCCACTGGTGGGCCTACGCGCTGTAGGATACAGGATTGTGAGTCCTGTAGCTTAATTCTGCTACAGTCAAATACCAAAAATCCGCCAACTGCTGAAATCCGCACTGCCTCTCAAAATATAAGCATTGAATTTATAGGTTCCAGAAACCGCAGAATGGAGAACGAAATACCGAAGAAAAAACATTTATCCAATAATGACGTCATAATTACCGAATAATAATGATTCTGTGTCAGTGGCAGAAAAAAAATCTTAGCTCGGAAGAGGTTTTTAGTATGGATGATGTGTTCAGATGAGCCAACATTGGCATGTCAGATAACCGATGATGAAATCATTGGTTCTGTTTTGAACTCGCCACGGCAAGAAAACGATTCCGACACCGACACAGATAATGAATTTGATAGGAGTGAGAAAATATCTTTTAATGAGGGTTTGGAACACGGTGAAAAATACCTAAAATATTTAGAAAAACAGAGCTGTGTCACAGAGCAAGAGATGACCCTGTAAAATTTACAAAAAAAACTTAATCTGGAGCACGTAAAGTTTTAAAACAAACCTTTATCAGAAAAATGTTTGAAACAAGTAAAAAAAAATGAAATATTTTATGCTTTATTAGTATCCTTTATTTTTACACGTCTCTATTGTATATTCCTTAATGCTTTAAAATATTCCTGCAATCACTAATATAAATGAATAATATATATAATATATATAT
>KK116896.1:24146-83726 GCA_000611955.2 Stegodyphus mimosarum | reverse complement strand
TAATAAAATAATGTAATAATGTATATTATTGTACATAATAACTTAAGTAAATGTATCTAATATGCCTTATTTATTTTGCACTTTTAGTCTAATATTATGATTTGACTTTTCTGTCCCGAAATCCGCAAAATCCTAAAATCCGCACAACCTTTGGTCCCAAGCGCTGCGGATTTCTGGACTTCTACTGTACTTGTTAATATCTCGAATTCTTGAGTTTGATTCTACTGTTTCAGTTACCGCCCAAGCAGAGGCGTAGTACGTTAGCGTTGAGTTGACGCATTGTAAATAAGTTAAAGCGTTTAATAAAGGGTAATTTTAAAACCCTTCTTCTGTGCAGTGACTATTTTCCAGATTTCACACAAGAGTTATACAGTAGAACTCTACAAATTATTTTCTAATAAGTTCGCAATAACTGAAAATGCTAAATTTTAAGTTCAATTTCAGATTAAAAGAGAAGGAAGTCGTTAGAGAAGGTCGAGTCTACATATTCATGGGACCGTGCTGTCAGCTTGAATAATGGCGATAATAACGGTGTCGACCACAGGAATGAAGGGACCGAGCCGTCGAATAAGGTCAGAGAGGAAATAGAAAACCTGCAGGTCAAAATCCCACAGTGGATTTTGGAGGTAACTGTCGGCTCAGCCGTTCCTCCGGCAAAAATGTTTAGTATTTCTATCCGAGGATTTCGCTTGCGTGAATGTGTGTCACTAGGAGGAAGAACGGAATTTGAAGTTCGACTACTTAACAACGAATGTATTAATAGCTTATCTTGCCATCAAGTCACAAAGCACCAACGAAGATTCAGTGCCAAAACATTTCGGACAACTAGTAATAATGCCCGAGCTTGCGGAATTTTAAATCACTCTCTGTTTATTGCAGATTATAATGAAATGAAGCATCCTTTCTATCTGGCGTAGTCTAACTGTCAGTGGAAACTCCGTGGTTTGCTTCCTTGTGATTGCAAACTTGGTTTTTGTCTTCTCAAATAATAATAATGGTCTATGAGGTTACTCGCTAACATCCGCCCGCTTTGCTGGGCACACTATCTATTTGAATGTGAACCTTGACTTCCTATATGGACGAAATGTCTAATTTCGAATTCATAATGAATGTACATTTTTTAAATTTAAAATCGGGAAATAGAGTGCCAGTCAGTGAATCACAGTCAAAACTCACGCACAAAAAAAGAGTTTTGACGAAGTGCCGCCTGTGATGGTATAACAAAAATTCATTTTGGGCAGGATTTACGTAAAATCCGTTCTTAGTGCGCGTCTACATCGTGGAATGAGGAACTATGCAAAATTTCAAGTCAATCGGGAGTGTAGTTTCGGAGATCGTGATGTGTCAGGGGTATTTCGCTTATATATATATATTGTTACGTGCGTACGGGTTCGTTATATACTGAATGCGCAAGTCGTAAAAAGTTAACAAAAATTTATTCTTTCCACAAGAAATAAATTAAAATGCTGAAATATTTCTTCACATATATTCGCACGATATCACAATATCTCAAACGATTAGCAAAAACAGTTCAAAACAGATAAAATAATTCTATCTCACAGCGAAATGGCTACAATCAATACAGCAACAACAATAACTGAGATGAGGTGTTTCAACTCGGCTTTTATAAGCTTTTTAATTATCAGTAGAACAATCACGATTTTTCTGGATGGCAACAGTAATTACGGGATATTTATTTATTAAACATTAAATGCACGCGCTCTTTTATTTTTATTGTAGCTTTCTCTTTAAAAATCGTCTGCGTTGCACGGGGAAATAAAAAGGAATTTTAATTACAATTCTAAATAAATAGCCAAATAAATGTGAAATTCGTAACAATATAGGTAACTGTAATGCCATAATTAATGCTAATTTTAAATATATCACTATTTTTTGTACTTTATCATTTAACTGCAAACTTATAATAGCATTACTTTTCTTGCAAAATGTGCATAGGATAGCGCGAAGACGAATGACACACTCGCATCTGAATATCAAGGGAACTCTTCAGATCGCCATGTTTGGTAGGAAGGACAACAGTACAGGAGAGAATGATAGTGCACGTAATTAGTTGTAATAAAATGTTAGAAAAATCCAGAGCTCTAAAAGGTACAGATGACTTTCAAGAGTTTGGCCCACCAGTGGTCGAGCGGCTAATGAATGTTCAGTATTCTCGTCTTGGGTTCCAACCCAAGCGAACGGAAAGGCCGCCCGTTGCTTTCGTGGTTTTCCACATGCGAGTATGAACCCATTAGAAAATCTTCCGCCTCCCGTTAGGCAGATAGCCCTCGTATAATTTACTATATGGAAATAACTTAACCTAACCTAACCTAACTTTTCCTGGGTCTGTCAAGCTCCTGTTTCAGAAATTCACGCGTTTTGATGCAGTGAATTTAACTGCAAGGGTTAAAACATATTTAACAGATAAATATCAACAACAAAAATTCCTGAAAACAAACAATGAAAGATTTTTCGTTTGCCTCTGAGAGCAAAACTAATTATCTATAGTCCTGTCCTACCGATCAAATAGGTTCTCCTGAAGAAACGAATCATGAAGAAAGAACATCGGAATTCATTAAATTTATGTGCGCTCATCAAAGAAGTACAAAAGTTAAGTACAAAAGTGTAGATGGAGAAAGAAAAAAATGGCTTTGAAGGTTATAGGATTATATTGTAGCAAGATATTGAGATTCTTGATGCAGTAACTTAACAGGCAACAGCAGAACTGTAGGAACTGTTAATGAAGATAAAGGCAAAATAACAAGAAGGGACACGATGAATCACTGGGAAAGCCTAGAAGAAACAAAGCTCTTACAATTCATTCTAAATTTCAAGTCAGAAGTTTTCAGAATCCGATACTTCCTAGTATTTACCAAATCATGACAACAAATGCAAATGACTAACGCACTAATATTTTGGTAAATCACACACATACTCTTTAATCTACTGAAAATAAAAATTAACTATTTTTATACCATCTACACACACATTCCTCGAAATTAAGAAATTCATAATGACAGGGTTAAAAAGCGCATTACGTATTTTTTTCATTCTGTAATACGTATTTATAAAAAGAAACTAGCTTTTACCCGCGGCTTCGCTCGCGTTGATATCCTTAAATAAGTTTCAAAGACTATTGAAAAGAAAAGAAAATGATTTGATTTTTTTTCTTATTGCCTGACCAGGATAGACAGAGTAAAATATTAGTTACTATTACTTATTTTTAAATTAATTAAGTTAAAAATACACTCCGCGTAAAATTTCAGTCAATACTGCGCTTCTTCGTTGAGATAAAAAGAAAAATCCATATTGATGTCATTCAGACGATATTCTGCATAATTGTCGAAATCCGATTTGGATATATCAAACATCGCAATCTTATCTTATGGGTTTTTGGCTTTACTGAAAAATTCTAAAATAAAATATAATTTAAAAAACTGAAAAACATGCTTTATTAAGATATCTCACTACAAAAATAAATAATTTTCATTACCAAGATTTCAAAAAGTGTAAAGTATTAACAAAACGTTAAAAACATTAATTCTTTTTCAGAAGAGCACGAATAAGAGAATTATTCTAGGATTCTTCTGTACACTTTATTATATATTTTCCCATTCGGCGCTAATACATATAAATTCCTGGCTTTGGATACACGCGAACAGGCAACATACAGTTGACCATGGGAAAAGCATGACTTTCCCAATTGCACCCCTGCTACCTGTAATATTTGCCCTTGAGCTTTGTTAATAATAACAGCAAAACTAAGTTGGATTGGAAATTGCAGTCTTTTAAAGTGAAACTGTAGGCCACTGGGGGTTATTGGGATTCGAGGTATGATAACACTTTCCCCTTCTACACCTGTTAAAATAGTGCCACCGATTATATTCTGCCCTCATTGTGTGATTCGAAGCCTCATTCCATTATACAGTCCAGGTGCATCTATATTTCGCATAACCGGTACATTTAGTTGAAGAAACGTTTGTGAAAGGGCCAAAAGGCCGGAAATCCCGAAGGATTTTAAATAATAAATTGAACAAATAAAAATTAATAAACGCTTAATTAATAAATGCTACGCTTTCACGCCTTAATTACTTAACCGATCATCATGAAATTTTCAAGAAATATTTTTGATATAATTAGAAAAGGTTAAAAATGTTTGCGTGGTTTAAGGCGCGCGCAGACAAATTTTACATCGTTTAACTTATCTTTACGAAACTTTGAACATTTAATGTTTATACAACGACCATCATTTAAAGCTATAAAACCTATTATATGGTTTAAGTTTCAACAGATAAGTTACATTTTATAGCCTATAACCTTTTCTAATATATGAAAAATATTTCTTGAAAATTTAATGATGATCGGTTAAGTAATTAAGGCGTGAAAGCGTAACAAACAAACTCACATTCGCATTTATAATCTTAGTTAGGATTTAAGTCTTGATCAGTGACCAAGTGGCAAAACCGTTAAACACCACTAGTTCGATAGGAGTTCAAATCCTAGCTCAAATTTTAGCAGCATTCGAGGTTTTTTGGTTTTTCCTATGTCTAATGACTTACACGACGAGCGCTTTGCTCTTAAAATGCTATTTAAATCAAACATCGAGCCTATTTAATTAAATAAGCTGCCCGAAGAGATAAAACGCATATATCTGGAAAAACATTTCAATTTTGTGTGATTATTTATGCTAAACGGATGCGCGAAGTTTTCCGAACAATATCAGTACATCACAAGAAATATTCTGAGAAATGCATTTCCAAGTTTTGTGACAGTAAAATTTCTAATTACTGTATCGATTCTTTTGCCGTAACAAAGTTCGAACTGTGAGTAACGGTATAGTAACTCGCGTGAGAATTCTAATAAATGTCTTCTGTTTACTACAAAGTAGAACAGGAAGGCTCTTTTGCAAATCATTCTTTATATGAATGTTGATCGTAAGTACTGAATATCGTGACACGGTAACAATAGCGAAGTTCACTTTCTTTTCCTGGCAACCCGTAACCGTAATCTCTGTGTCGATCAACTGTAATTCCTCGACTCAAAACGACAAGAAACAGATAAATGAAAAGTGACTGGTGAAGCGTGACTCCTCGTCCATTCTGAAGTGTGGAGAGTTTAGGTCACGGAACCTTGAGAACCTTTTTTGGCATGAGATATGTTTTTACAGAAAAAAAATGAAGTATTGTACCGTACGCAGCTCATAAATTTTTACTGTTCACATTTGCATTATTAATTCTCTAAATAAAAGTGTTATCGTTAATAGAAGAAGTTAATTTATTATACTGCTTCTAAAAGATTAGTGTTGCTTGTGCATTGTCGAGTATAATTTACCAAATAATGCTCTAATAATTTATAAATTTAATAAAATAATTTTGCAGCTTAATGTAGCTTTTACCTTGTAGAGACATTAGGTAATTTTGGAAGCAAGAGAGATGAAATACTGAGCGATGCTCGACAATTACGCTACGAAGGCATGCGAAGAAGGCGGGGAGATATACCTTACAACTTTACGAAAAGGATTAAGTTAAATGATATTAAGTTAATTATTTGAATCAAGAAGAGGCAAAGTAGACAAGTCCTTTAAGACTTTAGACCCATAAAGTCTGCGTCCTCGTTTCATTTACATTTGAGATTTAATTCTCAGTCATAAGAAAATGCAAAAACATTGACTCAACAACTTCTCTTGAACACCTGAAATAATATGCGCTTTCAAAGTAATGCATCTGGCAGTGTCTAGAGTGCATCGCTCGCACACCTAGACAAGTAAACGTATCTTAAGTTACCATATATATATGAAATAATAAAAACAAATTTAGAATTAATGACCAGTGCAGGAATTTTGATGTCGTAGAATGCTGAGATGCCGATCCACACTGAATAAGAAATTTGGCAGTCGAGACCAATTAAATCTTCACTTTATTTTCAGTAAACGTATTGCGGTCACAAACAACTTGGCATATTATTCGTGCCTATTTCAAAAGGTTTTCACTTTTAATAACTTTGCAGCAAGAAAGAAGCAGCAGACAGCAGGCCAACTAGGCCGAAGACTAGCGAGCAAGTGCATTACGTTCAGGGTGAAATCTTAATTCAGACTGAGCTTTGGTTCTCAGTGCATTTTGATTGAATAGTTAATACTTCTGTCAAATTTTTATTGGTTGCTTTACTTCCATTTACATCATCAGAATTATGCAAGAGTCATATGATATGGATTAATCTAGAAATGATGTAGTGCAAAGAGAGGTTACTATTTTTAGAATTCAGAAGGGAAATTTACGTTGCTAATTTAAGCTTCACATAGTCGCTTGGTGTATGTCCGAAATATTTTCCAAATGCTCTTATTTCTGACATTCACCATGTACTAATGGTGAATGTTGAATATATGAAAATATTATATTTTCTTCTCCGTCATTCAGTCGCGAAAAAGCACACGAGTACTTAAAACACACAATACATTCAAAATGAAAAAGGAAAATAACAGAAGTTAAAAAACTTAATTATACAGTACGTAATGAGAAAATAAAATAGTAATATAAAACTTACTAAATTATGTGATTCGAATCTGATTAATTGCAACATCTTAAACTATTATGAGACTTTGAATTGCACAAGAGGCTCTCGCTTTTACAACTGCATTTATGGGAAACGGCCAGTCGCCTCTCTTTTCTACCTACACCAGAGCATATCTGTGATTGTCGACATACACCGGTGAGGGTCCGAAAGTACAAGAATGCAGTGTTATATTCGATCTTTCACCGAAGTATTTGGTGAATGTCGACATTCTCCAATCTCGGTCTTTCACAGTAACATATATATATATATGTAAAATATAAAAAAAATACGATGGCTTTGCTTTACGCGAACAGGCAACCTCTAATTAACTTCCCGCAATTTCAGGATCTTCTCCCTAGGCTAGTACTTTCGAGAACATTCTGGCATGTTATATAACCGCTACTATAAATACAGAGTCGCGCCATTTTTTAGTGAGACTGCTGTTTGCCATCGCTGCCATAACACCCTGCGTTGCTCTGTCTATTCGTCTTCCCTTTGTTAGAATAAGTTATGACGCAGAAATCTTAAATTTAATATTATTTAAATTAAATAACTATTGGATATAATTTGGAGGTCTTCGTCTAAAAGAAAAATGCTCTGCTGTTTTAATTGAATAAAGATAAGGCGCTTCAAAGTTAAGTTCTTCTCTGTTGTCACTTTTACTGCATTCCACTCGACCAAAAACGCCCGGACTCTGATGTAACCTAATTGCCAAGCTTCGTCATTCCTATGCCCATCTTCTGCCATCGTATTTTTATATTTGACATATATTGTTTCACATAAGTTTTTATCCGACCTATATTTACTTAGACGTAAACTTCCAGTCACAAAAATGTTTCAAATAACGCAGATTCCTATTTTGGTATTTTTAAATTTAAAAAGATCAATTTCGTAAACGTTAAGGAATCTAACATTTCATACATCTGTCCTGTTACTTTGTTATATATATTTTGGAAAATTGTGTACTCATTATAAAAGATAATAATTTTGATTCTGGTGTCACACACATGACCAACATTTTAAAGCTGCTGTTCATATTCAGGAGCCGTTCACAAATAGGAGAGCTATATGTTTGCATCTGTACGTAACTAAAAATAGAATAACAGTTTAGAAAAGGTTCCAGATGTTAACAGATTTAGACAACATTTCTATGCAAATTACCATGAAAAGTAATGAAGAATACATTTTCTTTTTAAAAAAGGAGTTCTTATTCACAGAACCAATTTGTGTTGCAGGAAAAAATTAGGTTATTCGAATATGGCAAAGTTCGACGGCTATATCCTTAAGAACAGAGATGCCTTCGCGGAGGATTTCCTGTGAGAAACTAGCTCGTACTCACGTTACACGTCGGGAAAATTAAAAAACCACCCACGTAGCCAGCTCTTTCGCCTGAGATCGAACCCAAGACTTGTCGAACTACCAGTATACAATGGTCTTAACCACTTCCCCATTGGTAGGTCTGTGTTGTATAAAAATGCTGGAAAGTTTCGGTGTTGGCTGTTATCCAATTCGTAACATTATTTGACCGAGTTAAAAAATAACTAGTTTTACTTTAACGAGTTTTTGTTCTATTGTTAGATTTACTATATTAATGAGCGGAAGAATTTTTGCATGTTATTAGATTGTTTTACTACTTTATTAGATTCTACAACATTTTAAGGAAATAAAACCTTCACATAACGTGTTTTTACATTTGAAAACTTATAAATTACTTGCGTGAAAATTGTTTTGGCATACCATTTGTAATAAAATTATAAATTAATGGATATTGCTCGCTATTAAATCACGAAAGAATATCATGGAATGGTATTTGAGAGGAAAAAATCAACCTCGATTTATTCTAATTAATTTGTTAACCTGCCTTTCAAGACAGACAAGCTGGAAATGACGTCATATATCTCAAATTTTAAAATTAAACACCTCGGTATTTGTCGATTGGAAGTCAAACTTTCTGTGTTTTATTTTTTATAATGAGTACGAGATCCGCGACAAGGTTGAGGCACTTACCTCATTACCTTGTACCAGATTAGTACAAAAATTTCACAGTTCATAAAAAAAGAAGCCTTAAAATCTCAAAGGAAAATAAACATAAATTTAAAAAAAGAAAAAAACAAACAGAAATAAAAAAAGACAAAGAAATGCTTCTTTTTTTAAAAATAAAAACTAAGCTACAAAAAATTGTCAGTAATACTCTGGAATAATTAAACTTTTTTGGGAAATAGTTGTTTTTTATCTGAGTTGACAGACCCATCGAACGCTGATAATTCGACCCAGGATGAAATACCGGAGAACGGGAGGCTAGCTTCACTATCTTCGTATTTTTTTTTTCGTCTCAGTATAAATATGAGCCAGTTCCCATGAAAACGTGCGGCCCAGCCAATGGCTGAGTTTTGGAAGACCACTGAACACGGGACGTTCGACTTGAATTTGAACTCTGACGAATGGGTTAGTGAGATGTCACGCGGTGCTAGCACCAGGGTGCCTGGGCCAAAGGCCCTATCCCTCATCGAATAACTTAAGTAGATTACGAATAGTATGAAAAAAGAAATAACTTATAACTTAATTAGTAGTTTTTTTTATAAATAGTTAATGTAAGACAGATTAAGAGCTGAGCTGGTGACTAACCTATGGAAAGAACTATGAAAATAATCAAGCCACAGTGCGAAACTTTCGGTGTACTAAGGTAAGCATAAAATACATAACACAATGCAATGGCAATACAATACAAAAATTTATCTACATATAAACGAAATGAGAGGTAGCAGCAGTATCTATAACATACATATCATTACCAACAGGAGCAATGGAATTTATGGTAAATTATCATTTAAAATCGCCACGGGGCGATGAAAGTTATCTTCATCATAAATATCATAATTGTAAAGTGTAATTGATGGATTATTGAGATTGTACAACCCATCGAAGAATCTTCTGGCCAGGCGACAACAATAATTCCTGACCATCTCTATGTGTAATTCCTCATGAATTTTTCGATTACGGATGTACCAGGGGCACATGCAATCTGCCTCAAAATGCAATTTTGAGCTGTCTGTAATTTATTCCGGATAGATTTGTTTGAATAGGCCCATACCGGGCATGCATAACAGAAAATGGAACGCAACATGGATTTATAAATAAGTAACTTATCTATAGATAGAACGCTGTTTCGAGCAATTAAGGGGGCAAGTGAGGCTTTACACGCTCGAAACTTTTTAAGATATTGTGTAAGGTGTGGGTTTTGGGTTCCATGAGAATCTTTTACTGAGGATCACCCCAAGATAAAGGACCTGCTTGGCCCAGGGAATAGTCTCTCCATATAGCTTAAGTTGGCATGGAAATTTTTCCTTCTTAGTGAAGAGTATTGCCGTGGTCTTGTCCACATTTAAAAGCGCTCATGCAGCTAGCCCCTTCGTAGGATTCGAACCTCGGACCAAGTTACCAGTGTTCAGGAACTTTACCGCTCGGCCGATTGCGGGCCGAATGGGTTAGTTCGAGTCGCATGGTGCTGGCACCAGGGTGCCTGGGCCGAAGGCCCTACCCCTCATCAAATATCATTAGTAGGTTTCTAACAATATGTATACAAAAAATAGCTTACATTAAATTAATAGTTTTTTTATGATAATCTTAAATGGAGCAGATGCTCACTAGAGTAAAAAATAAAAGAAGATATATGCAGTATTTACAAATTAAAGTCTATACCTCAGCAGTGGTAATTATAATCAAATGTGCAGAAAGCCGAACGAGCTGGTGGTTCTGAAATAAAATACAGAATTAAGCAAGGAAAAGTGCGCACTTTTGGTGTGACAAAATAGAGGTATAAAGGTTACAAAAGACAATTGAATACAATAGTTCATCTATAGAAACACAGGAGAGAGAGCAGCAGATACAAAGAGGCACATTAAATACAGAGGAGATCGAATTATGGTATACAATCGTTGAGTATCGCCATGGGGCGATGGAAATTATTATCGTCATATATTTCATAGCTATACAAGGTGATGGAGGGATTATTTAAATTATATAATCCATCGAAGAAACGTCTGGCCAGGCGAACACAGAACGACCTCACCAGTTCAATTTTTAATTCTTCATGAATTTTAGCATTGCTAATGTACCATGGGGCACATACAATCTGTCTCAGAACACAGTTCTGAGCTGTCTGGAGTTTTGATCGAATGGACTTATTAGAATACGCCCATACCGGGTATGCATAACAAAGAATAGAACGCAACATGGTTTTGTAGATAAGCAACTTATTATCAATAGATAAAACACTGTTTTGAGCAATTAAGGGGTTAAGTGATGCTTTACGTGCTCGAAACTTTTTCAAACAACGTGTAACATGTGGGTTCCATGAGAATCTTTTACTGAGGATCATTCCCAAATAAAGGACTTGCTTGGCCCAGGGGATGGTCTCTCCATAGAGTTTCAGCTGATTTGGAAATTTTTCTTTTTTGGTGAACAAAATTGCTGTGGTCTTGTCCACGTTGATTTTGACCTTCCATTTGGTCAGCCAAGTCTCAAGTAATTGTATGTGATTTCGTAATCGTTGGATTGCTGAACCAACAAATGCAGTTTGAGTCAGGATCGCAAAGTCATCAGCATACATTGCGAGTGTAGTGTTGTCTGTAGTGGAGATGTCGTTCACGTAGAGGTTGAATAAAGTGGGGCCCAAAAGGGACCCCTGCAAGAATAGCACGGGGAGATGAGAGTGTTCCAGAAAGAATGGGTTAGTAGAAACATAGACTTGTTATATACTAGACCGAGCATCGTCATTCAAAACCGTGTGAAAGCGACACAGGAATGAGCTGCAGGAGTTTGGGTATGAAATGAAACTGAACCTAGACTTTGGCGTATTATCGCCACGGCTGGCGATTTTTTTCCGTTAAAAGTGAATAAAATGAAATAAAAAAAAGGGGAAATAGATTTGATCAGGAGGATCTGATGATTTCATCAGGAGGGTAGCATCACTATAAGGCTGTTTCTATACTGCACAAATTAAATTTGTAAAATGCAGTCTACCTCCGACAGCCAGACAAATAGTCATACCTAGCTTAGCAGCACAAAGGTAGACAAAGAGAAAAAAAGTAAAAACAGAACGAGACGAAGCAGTATACAATAAATAAAACATATCAGAAAAATGGTAATAGAATAAATAAAGTACAAATAAAATAAAAATAATAAAGAGTTTTTTATTTAAAAATAAACAAGTAAATAAATAAAAAGGGATTTAGGCAAAGTATATAATACATACTAAAACTAGTGGACGAAAAATGAAATAATTAAAAAATTAAAAAAATAAATAAAATTCATATATATATTTATTATAATGCAATAATAATGCATAAAGAAGGAGCAAAGATAATTTTAGAAATTATTTTGAGTGAAAAAGGGATTAAACTAAAACAGAAAGGTTATAAGCCAGGGAAACAGGCCAGGGGAAAAATAAATAAATATATAAAAAATAAAAAATAGAAGTTTTTTTAGTGCTTAGGACAGAATAAAAAATAAAAAATAGATAACATAAGTAAAATGAGTGAAAACAGAAAATATAAAAAGGAAATTCAATGTTAATACGAAAAGGAAATTTAATGTTAATACGGTGTATTACAGAGAACTACATTAGTAGGCAAATCAAAGTGAGAAAGATTAATGTCAATGTAAAGGTAAAATTTAAATAATGTTCATTATTTTTAAAAAGAAACTTAAAATTATTAAAGTTTTGAAATTTAACTGCTGTATAATAACTATTTTCCTAATATTTAACAAATTCTTAATATTAAAATAAATGCCAGAAACATGATATAAGAAAGAAAATACATGATCGAAAGTAAACATATTTGTTATATTTGGATGCAAGAAAAGGGGATAAAATAAGGTCATTCATGTCAAAAAAAATCATAATTTTATGCAGTTCTTACACGGCGTATTGTATCGACATTACCAAGTATTAAATACATAACATTACTACTTCGTACATGTTCGCATAAGCAAACGCATACAAAGAATATATAACTAAACGCATTTGGAGCAAAGGCTGTTGGCGTACAAAAAATGTCGCCAAAGCAGAATACTAATTAAAATGATATCATATTACTAAAATTTTAACTTTTTTTTCAGAACGCAGTTATTAAAAACTTACATATATATTAAGATACTTCTATTTAAATGCTATTTCAAGTATGCATATAGCATATAAAATTAGAAAATCTATTTTTATTAGAAAACGGCAAGTAGAGTGGCTAAAACACCTTTACATTTTATAAAAAATAGGTTTTAAAACTTCAGAAAAAGCTCATCTGTGAAATGTTAGTCCTCCACCTTTCACGTATCTGGAATTACATCCATACGCGGAGCACGAAAGTACCATTTTTTAAGTCCGAAACAATGCGCGTACTCGCAAAACACTTGCTTCTCACAAGTTCTCCATAGAGCTGTAATGGTAAGGAAGATTCGCGGGAAATACGATCTGGGAAATGTTCCATATGTCACGTGGTTCGCATTCCTGTTCCCCTTCAGGGTTGCCGTTTCTCTCTAGTACATTACAGCTCTATGAGTAGAATAGTCGGTTTTTCCCTTCTACGACATAAAAACGAGCCCAATTTCCCTTAAAATCTTCTTCACGAAGGCATACCTTCCTTAGCCCTCGAGGGCTTTATTGTAACTTAATAACCTAATGCAATCATTTGAAAGCCCACCGCGATGGTTCTTAGATAGATTTTCACCTATACTTTGCCTTAACCGATTAACCAAAGCAAATCGAAAACTTATTTGATTATTAACTATTTAAAATTGTTTAATATTTAAAGTGAGCAAAAACCAATTTTGCGTATTTAGTAGAATTTTAAGCTCGGTATTATTCTTACAATTTTTATTAAGGCATGAAATTTATACAAAGACGCTATTATTTCCAGTACATCAAATGATAAACAATTGCAATGGTCACTGGGTCAAATCACTGGGTTTATTATTATAGCTGAGCTATATAAACCCAGTGAACAAATTGGAGGCGTGAGATTGTTTTTCTTATGTGTAATGTCAATATAAACTTCCTTAGAAAACTCTCCACGAAGCCCTCAAACAAATAAACAAATATATTAGAGTAATTATCGCTTTATTTACAGCAACTAAGCGAAAATATTTACAAAAATATTCCCGAGAAATGGGAAAATTTAGCTTTTGTAACGCCGAATATACCAATGCAATAATTTAACAGAAACGAAAAAGAAAAGTTAAGAAATCAGATATCGAAGTATCAATTGATAAAAGAACAGATTTTTCCAAAAAATTTTTAATATTAGGATTCAAAGAAGTAACGATTGTTTGAAAGTTAATATCATTCCCTTCAAGTAATTTTAAAATAAAAGTTTATAATTTAGCCTTTAAGTACCGAAACAAAGCAAGTGCCGAGAAATTTCATAAGAATGATCTGATTTAAAAACCAAATTATTTGCGGATGCTAAAGAGCTGCCAGTGATAACTTTCAAAAATAACTCCCAAATGCAATTTAACTCAATCCTATCGCAAATTGAAAGTTGGGTATGAATATATTAATATTGTCATATAATGTTGCAGGTAGTAACGAAAGCTTCAATAAGCCTAAAATAATAATAAATTATGTAAGAAAAACATTCAAGCATGGCTATTCTCTCTACAAATCATAAATTAATTACAAAATTTGCTTCATCAAAGGTAAGAAATGGTTAAATTGTATTTGAATAATGTAAAATGTCCATGAGCTGAGGGAAAGGATACCTTCTTGGAAGCTTTTCTAAGGAAACCTGGCTTCTAGTGACATTATACATGCAAGAAACCAACCACGCTGTCAGTTTTTTCATCTAAGATAGAACTTGGATTCACCTTACAGTAATAAATGCTTTTAACCAATCGTCCACAGATGGCAAAAGAAATTAAATTAAGAAAGAAAAAACGCTTGAAAATAGTTGAATACTTTCTGCCTTAATTACATTATTATTTATACTATTTCGATATCATTTGCTTTATTAGAATGGTATTCTTTTAATGTTTTCTAAAGTATAAATCACTACCTATATCACGTTTCGGAATACGTAAAGTTAAGAATAAAATATTAAAAGAGTTAAAGTGCTAAGATACTTACTTTTTTACTTTCCTTGTACGAAGTATTGTAATCATGAAAAATTGTGGGTATCATATCTCAAGGAAAATATCCATTTTCGCCCCCTATAGAATGCATTTTAATGATGTTTTTACGTGACAATGCTTTAGATCCCCAAGCACCTATACCGTACGTACATTGCGAGAAAAAAAAATGGGACAGTTTTATAGCTCCCGTTCTTCTGGGACGATTCACAAAATTCAAACTGCGTTTTTCATGTCTCGACAGCGCGACTTAGGATATGTATTAGATTTATATATAGCGTTGTTCTGATATAGGTATTTTGACACAAAATCGGACTTTTTCTGAAATGACATGCCAATTTTTTTCGATATTTCGAAAAACAAACAAACATTACGCTGATAGACTGAGTTGGCCAAGAATACATGATGTGAAGTTCCTTTCGAACCTCTTAAGAGAATATGAAAGAAGCGTCCCAAGCAGTCATCTTTACATTCGCAATTGCGTTTAATAACACAATAATTCGTATTCCCAGTCGCATTGCTGCCTCCCATAGACGATAATCCTCGGTTTGACAAAGCGCCGACGTCTTTTTGATTTAATGAACATACGAAGATTATCCTTGGCCTCAACAGCGTTTTCGAATCTCTCTACGTCTTCTGTTCTTCCCAAATTTAACAGAAAGGTTCCATTTGCCCGGCGAATAGATTTATTGATCTATATATCGATATAACCAGTTCTGAGCATACAGTTCAACTCATCGCAGGCTGAGGTAGGTTTAAGAATAATCTCATCATGAACCTGCTGAAAATCCGAAGTCGCCAAATCGCGCTGCCAGTACGATCAACGACACAAAACTGATTGAATCTTTTATTAACATGAAATTGGATTATCCGGTCCTCACCTCAATGCCGAAACAGACAGTCTGAAATCAGCGAAATCCTCTCCTAGTCCATCAAATTCATTTCGAATGGCCTGCTTCATATCCGCCTCAATCATATGTACACTTTAGGCTGTAGCAAGATGCAAAATTTTATCTAGCTTCTCTAAAAGTTTGTCAGGTTTGTTTGCAATCTTTTCTGGCTTTTAATATTTTCAAAACCTTATACATACCCCTAACCAGTGATACAATAGTATTTGCCTAACAACTTATTTAAACTGCTTAATACAATAAAGTTACAAGTAATTAAAATCGCATATATACATACAATATCATATACACATAAGTGTCAATTAAAACTCGGGTAAAACTGCATATTACGGGCCAGTTTGGCTCGTTTTCGAAAAGTCGCCAAATTGGTTGTTTTCGCGCGTTTTAGCAAATCACTAACCCATCATATCGCCATATTAGATGGTTGCGAATTTGAATGAATCTTGTAAACATGAAAAAATATCTAAAACAGAAGTTCAATAAAAACAAAGATAAAGTATTTGAAAGTTAATAACTATGTATATTTTATGGGATCAACAATATTAAAACTTCATAATATCATATACAATTTTTAAGACAGTAGCAAAATGGAGTAAAACGTTTTAGAACGAAATTCAAGAAATTGTAATAAGCAGTAAATGAGCAATAAATGATCGAAAAGCATTGATTCATATTTAAGCTGAAACTTTAAAAAAATGCAGAAGAAAAAGGAAGATAAAATTCAAAATTTCGATCTACTGAAACATGAGTAAACTACTGTACAGTAAAAAAAACGAAAAGTGGTTAAACAATTTCAACTACGTAATTTATATTTTTACAATAAATTTTTATTTATGATAAATAGTAGAAACTACCATTTGTTTATATCCACAATAAAATGTAATAAAACAATGGAGATGAAATTCAAAATGGCGCACTCATTTCAACCACTTGCTTAACCACATATAATGGACACAAACCTCCATTCACACAAATCTGTCGTATCTTTCCTTTCAACTAAATTCATATTATTTTTACACTTAGGACATTCGTACATATTCGCAATCAAACCATAATTCATGCACCATTCTATCACACATCTTTCTTCCTTATCTTGTAACCGAATCATATGAGTAAAATCCACACGTTCAACTCTTTCTACGCCAACCATTTTGCTCTCATATTCTACTAGAAGCACAGTGAAATGACAAAAATTAAAAAAGCCCGCTTAAATACTATAAACTCTAACCTTAAACCCTAACGAATTTCATGACGCCGAGAGGTTACCAGATTTGGCACGATTTCGATTCTTTGGCGACTGGCCTCTTATCTGCAGTGTAGCCAAAACTCGTATGAACACTACGAAAAAAAAAAAAAAAAGACAGCTCTGTATCTCCCGTTCTACTGAGCCGATTTGATTGACCAAATTAAAATTGCGTTTCCATGTCTCGAAAGCGCGACTTTGCATATATATTAGATTTCTATATAGCTTTGTTCTAATATAGGTATTTTGACACAAAATCAGAATTTTTCTGAAATTACATACCAATGTTTTTCCATATTTCGATTCTACGACTCAAATGATGCCTAAATATTAAATTTTGTAAAATTTCGTGAAAAATTTATGAAGAAACTCAAAAATTTAACTTGGCGAATTTTTTTCAGTTTGAGCCAAGAGGCGAGCTTCATAATATGTGGCAATATTTTCCTTCCCTTCCCTTCCCTTCCAGTGTGCAGAGGAGAGAAAAAAGTCACATTATTCTACGTTAAAATAATTTTAACAAAATGCAGAAACCACATTTTCGTTATTATCGCTTTCAAGAAATATGCCAAATTTCAAAACGCGCCAATATATTAATAAAATAATAGTTTCATAAAAAAAGAGATATTAATAAATGCATACCAAACTGAATTAACATTGAGGAGCTAAGATTTTGAGCGCTAATTTTTTAAAAAACTACTCGTGCGATTTTCACAAAGCTTGAAACGTTGGCATAATTTTAGTCGTAGAATCGAAATATGAAAAAAATTGGCATGCCATTTCGGTATAAAAGTCCGATTTGGGGCTCTAGTGTAGAATTGGGTGCCCTTTCGATTGGCGAAAAATTTTGTTCAGTTTTGGGGATGAAACCCCATTTCTGGTTACTATGAGAGTTTTAACATGGTTTTAGCTTCTTGATTTATTTAATTAAAAATAAATCGATGTGCACATGGACAAAGTCAAGGCAATGTGCAATGACTAGTTTGTGCAATTCTCTGATATTTTCATGGACAAAGTCAAAATGTGCAATGACTAGTTTGTGCAATTCTCTGATGTTTTTTAAGTTAAGATAGGTCGATGTGTACATGGACAGTGAGAGTTTGTGAAATTCTTTGACTTCTTGTTTTGGTTTTGTGTAGCGACCATCTTGAAATTGTGTCTTATTGGCGCCGATCTTGGCGTCAAAACAGAATCGCCAAAATACAAGGGGCACCCAATTGTAAACGTTTACCCGATTTTGTGTCAAAATACCTATATTTGAACAACGCTATATATAAATCTAATACATATCCTAAGTCACGATTTCGAGACATGAAAAACGCAATTTGAATTTCGTCAACCGTCCCAGTAGAACTGGAGATTTAGAACTAACCCCCTTTTTTTTTCGCAGAGTACAATTAAAAACATTTAAAAACACTAAACATCCATGAATAGAGGGCCGGTTTTCAATGTAACTGAAACATCTACGTAAAAATACATTCACACAAACAAAAAAACAAGTTTCCCAAAATTATAAACTAAAATAACACTCTCACAGCAAAGTAAAATATTACGATAATTTAAATCACGATCAGCATAGGAAACATACAAAAACCACAAATTAATGCTACAAAAATATTAAGTACTCATAAAACGTTATTAAACAATTTATACAGACTCAAGGCCATTTAAAATGATTAAACACACAACTTTGCGCAAATTATAGCCAGTATGCCAAAAGATGAAACCTCAGAGTAAAACACTCTACAAAAATTAACAAATCTTCACCCGTTAGGCCTAATTCTCTCAAACTTTTAAAAGATTCCCATAAGCATAAAAAAGTACAAATTTCTGTGCTAGATCAATTACAGACGTCAAAAATCATAAAAAAGTATTACATAAATATTTTAATTACCCTATACGGCGTTAAAGTTCCATCAACACAAGATTTTAAATAAACTTCATGCAAATCATGCCAGTTCTCGAAAATACTAAAATCGAAATCAGTACTTAGACGTAAGTTTCAAATAGCAATTCTTGTTACAAAACATGAAGAAAATATGTACATATGGTATTAAAATGTAATGCATGCAAAAATACGGAACAACTTCATGAGTCAGATCGAACATGACTTAAAATACAGAATCAAAACCTAATTACCATTTCTAATGATGGTGAAGTACCTTATTTATTAAAAAACACACAGTACATAAGGTATGAAAATCAAATGCATGCAACAGTTAACCAAACTTCATGCAAACCATGCGAGTAATTTAAATGCAATCTTACTCTTATACGTGTACAAGAAAGTAAAAAATCAACGCCGAACCTATGAATCATTCAAAATATAACTACTTACTCGTTTCGCAGGTAAGGATAGCAAATAAATTGCATATGTAGAAAGTAACAGATCAAAAACAAAGTGATTCGCTTTTTCGGATGGCACAGACTGTCCTTCACCATCGATAAAGACTTGTGTCATCGATATGCACGTGGGCGTTGTTTATCGATTGCGAAGGTTTCAAATAAATTAAATTCCAAGATTCTTTTCCTCATGTGCTCTACCATACGTAATCATTTTTTTTAAATCGTACATATACAATCACTGGATTCTAATACCTAGTTTATAATCATGAATTATTTCTGCTTGACAACAATACATGCATACGTTAATTTTCATTCATTACATGACAGTTGCTGTTGTTTTATTAACAAGAGAACTAACTAAGAGCATGTCAATACTTTTGAACACTGCATCAGCAATGTGAAATAGTTTCTGTTTATTAAGATTTTTATAAGGGTCTCACGATGAATTAGTTCGAATAATGGAAACGACTGACGGTATCATAGAGATTTATTCGCACTGCGTCTAGCCTCGTATATATACAAGAAAAAATTAAATATGAAGGTAGGCCCTTTTCCATTTCGCAAGATTTCTATGCACAACCTTACTGCAATTTCGCATAAAACGTAAACGAAGCATCGATACTTCGTAATCGATTACAAAGTGCAAAGTATATCGGCTATTCCACAACAGTGGGAGGGGAAAGGACAGTCTGTAATCAACGCGTTTGAAATCACAGCTTCTGATTTTCGGAAACGAAAAAGAAACATTTTGCTCAAAAAAGGACTAACGTTTTTCAATGAACCTGTTCCTGTCGTCGCTCAAGCCAAATACCTTGGAATATTGTTTAACAATCTCCTCACTTGGACTCGCCACGTTAATAACGTGCGAGACAGGGCTCTAAAAATCATTAAATGTCTTTACCTATCATTGAAAATATTCTCCACTAGATTTGGAGAAGAAGAGAGTCATTTACCTTTCTGTTATTAGGCCAATAATGATTTACTCTTCACCGGTGTGGACGACAAATACTGACCATGAACTTAATAAATTACAGGTTGTACAGAACAGATTCCTGCGTATTATCACTGATGCCCACTTTTTTGTAAGCGATAAGTGTCTTTATGATGACCTCAAAGTAGAACCCCTAACAAAGTTCTTACGCAATATTAATAAGCAATTCTATCAGGACGCACAGGATTGCAACGTTATGAATCATTTCAATCTCTTCATCTGTGAAATTCTGCAAGAAGTTTGGCACTTGCGCCGTTTCACAGCTTTTATGTTAAATGAAAATCAAAGTTCCCCTACATAGGATTTAAAATTGGTATTACAATTCCATATTGCGTAAACTCAAGCATTCTAAATCTTTTTCCTGCTTTTTGTAGGACTTTCTGCTGTTTTAGCATGACATATACTTGTAAATATTATGTAAATAGTAGTCTATTTTCTGTGGAAAATATGTATTTTATGTTTCAGTGTATATGTATAATTCTGTCAAGTGTGTTTTTCCCACCCTTCACGTGACAAAGGAGTCACGCTCTCTCCAACTTTCATCCTGTTCAAGCATTTCGATACTTATATCGGTCTTTGAAGCACGTATGTTAACAGTTTGCATATTTTGCAAGTTAGACGCGGCGACAGTGGTAACTGGAACTGGAGCTGGACACTCTTCGAACTGGGCTCGTGTCATTCGAAAAAGTGGTGACCGAAAAAGTGGCGCTTCAAAATGCCGCTGACATGCGGAGCAGAACTAGCACTGTCTTTGTCGGTAATGGTATGTAATATACGAGTATGTGCAACCCTAGTGAATGATAATAATCGGCCACATGGTTAACGCAGCACACCCAACACAAACTACAAAAACAAAAACATGAAACCGAAATTCCCAGTATTGTTCTATTGCCATAAATTCATTTGCCATAAATTCATTCTATTGCCATAAGTTCATAAAATCCTCTGCAAAATCTAAACTCTTTCCTGTGGCAAGAATTATTAATTATTATGTTTTTCCCTAATACGTCGCAATAATACGCAGTTTTCGACAAAATGTGGTATATTGCTTTCAAGCACTACAAAAACTGGAAAGACTATTATTTCGCAAATTAAATGTTTTCAGGTACGCCGGGAAGCGCCCGTGCCCAGTAATTATTTGATTGTAATCAAAATCACATATCATTTTTATATTTTTAGAAACTTCCAAGTTCAACAAATAACTTTCCTTTTCTCCGAAATGGCCATTTCTCTTTCCAGCTAGCATAACAGAAATCCTTGATTTTACCAATAACAATTCTTTTTGATGATAAAGATTTTTTTTATGCCCAAATATCGAACGCATCCGAGGCATAACCCATAGTGACCTCTTTGGCCAGCATGTCGGCCCTGTCATTGCTTATAACACCAAGATGGGTTTTCATTTTCACTTCGTGCATTTTCTAAACTTTTACAAGGAGATCTTTTATATATGAGACCAAAATATTAGTCTTATCAACATCTGCTAGTGCTTCCAAACCAAAACATGAGTCTGTATATATATTAATATACGTTTTTAAGTCAGTTTATAAGGTATTTCTCCCGCCTTCTTAGCATGCTTTCGTGGTGTAGTGGTCAGCACACTCGGCGCCTGTTCGAGAGATCTGCGATTAGAGTCTCGGCGAAGGTATTGCTCATTTTTCATGACTCCTTCATGCTTTAAAAAATTCCTAATGATTCTGCAAGATTTTCATCAATCCATTTAAGAGCAAATAGGATAGCAACCAATTTCACTTGAAAAACCGAATTGTAAGTTCAAGTCTAATTTTGCCATAGTCTGTACCAAACAAGTAAAACTACATATGCTGCACCAATTCCGTTGTCATAACCCGAAACGTGAGTAAATATATCCAGTTCTTCTATGCAAACACATTTGGTCTCTGATATTCCACTGTTTTTCTTAATGCAGGATGTATACTGTTAACATTAAAGACAAAAAAAGTATGTACTATATGCAGCAAAACCTCCGTAAGTAATAAAATCAACATTTTGCGAACGCAATTTTAATTTATTTTAATAACATATGGAGAGGGGCAGCATACCGGCCAATATGCAAACGACTTCCGCCGAGACTGTTTTAAAGCAACTGGTAAGAGTTCCTTTTGTCGGTATCCGTTAAGTCTCATCGACGATTATAATTATTTCTTAGCTCCGTGAAACAGTTTCCCAAAGTTTATCTTTGCAAGGGATGGAGAGCGTTGGAATTAAAAAAAAAGGAGGATAAACCGTAAAGGGCATAACGTTTTGAAGAGGGAATGGGTGCAATGTTCTGGAGGGGGAATGGGAACAAGCATTATCAATGTGCGCAAGAGCGCATAGTAGGGAAGGAAAAAATTCTTTATATTCTCTCCCTCCACACTTAAAGGTGACGGGGAAAGGAAAAGACCCAGTCGCCAAATCCAGATGGCGCCGAATCCAGCAAATTTTAATTCGTAAAGCTATTATTATTACATTTTAGGGAAGAACAGGAAACTTGAGAAATCCGGATCTACTGATTGCTTGGTAGACGTATTACTATTTATACCATGAGAGCAAGCAGTGAGGAAGGCAAAGCTTCGTTATAAGAATACGTTTAGTAAATCCGGCACCGTTACAGAACATACAGAATGAAAACTAAAACCAAACTTCAGATTTGTTTCGGGAGAGCTTTATTGAGTTTTACAGGAATTTTTTTAGTTTCATCTAAGGCGTAACAATCCTTCTAAGGCTCGATTTTTTAAATTTCATCTAATTCTTTTATTGACAATCCGTATTTACAGTATGGGGAAATGAATCTATATAACAAGAGTTTTTTTGGTACTCGTTTAGAAGGCTCAACTTAGTTCGAATCTCTTTTCATTCAAACTAACTGAACTTTTAATTATTTAACTGCAGATTATTCACCATATTTCGGGAAAGGACTTTTAGTTTTCGTTCAAAAGAAAGATTGCTACAAAGAGACTAATAGCCCACTGAAGCTGATAACTAAATTTTGTTGTCATGTGAATTCTACTCGTATTTTAAAGAGTATCTAAAATACTGTGCATCTGAATTCTCTGAATGATTTACGGTTTATGATACTCGCGCTTCAGCTCCCTAATGTAACGGTTTATCTTCAGTTAGACAAATGCTAAGGCAAGCACAAAAAATAAGAACTTATGAACACAGTTAAATTAACAACAAATAAAATTTTGTTTGAACCACAACTTGTGGTTTACTTTAAGATAAACAGAAAACGTAAAGATACTGCAAACTTGCTAACAAATGGACAATTGACCTAAAGTCGCCAACAGTTCATAACTCAAGCTACTAAATCAATCAAACAATAGAATTATTGGATATTGTTCGGAGAACAGCCTTGGTTGCGCCAACTTGGCTTCTTTAAGGCTATGGGCGACATTTCATCATGCCAACGGAAGTAAATACTACAGATAATCAAATACTACAAAATAAATACTACAATATTAAATACTACAGTAATAAATACTAATAATAAATAAATACTACAGCTAATAAGTAATACTACAGATAATCCCTTTGCAAGGTAAAAGTGTTACGGCTTTCTGCTTAGAGAAAGTACGTCACCGAATGACAAGATTGCCTGCCATACCACAATAAGCTGTTTCTCCCTTTTTGGCGTCAAGGCTGTGCTCCGAACAATATCCGAATTATTCTATCTCTCAGCTTTAAATTTACTGAGTAGAATTTAAAGTTATCCTCGAGTGACTAAAATTTACTAATATTTCGCGAATAGATTAAACTACTTCTCAATACGAAAGTCAAGAAGAAAATAGGCCAATGTAAAAATTTATTGTGAAGCTGGCGCCACTGTAAACTCCCACGATCGCCTTCTGAAAAGCATTTAGGAAATGTTGAAAGAAATCTTAGACGGAGCTCAAATAAATTTTGAGAAATTTAAGTCTGTATCAGTGGTAATCGAAAATACTGTGAACAGACGACTCTTGACCTAGGTCTATAATTACTTACATGAACCTGAAATGTTGACAGCAGCTGATTTTTGTACTGATCGAACATAAAACTGAATACAAACACACATTTGCTGAGATCCTGTATACTTCTCCAACAAGCAACGTCTAACAGAAACAGATGAACTCTAAAAATAAAAATAATAATAAAAAAAAACTTTTCTTTGGTACAAAAAAAAATTCTTTGGTACACCTGAAACTGATAAGAATCTCAAAGTTGGTGATATACTTTTGCTTAAAGAAACCGCCAAATATATGTTTAATAGTCTTACGTTTCATGTTTAAGTATGTAGTTAAGTATGTAAGTTTAGTTAGTTAACCGAGTTACTACTTAAAATTTACTGTTTATAATTCAGTTTAATATTTACTTATTGAGTAACTTTTGAAATATTATGCTGTTAACTATGTTTTTCAATTTTGTAGAGTTTCCGTTTTGCTGTTCATTTTACATCAGGTACATGAACATAATATCGATATGTAAGTTGATTACATATTAATGTGCACATTTGAATTCATCTCTTTGTATTAGAAAGCCACAAACATTATGAAGGTTTCTTTATAAATTGAGGAACAAACAGGAAAATCGTAATGCATAAAGGTTACATGAAAGTGCAGATTAAATTTAGGGAATGTATTGGGTTTTAAAATGGTTAAAATAATTTACGAGATAAATGATTTCCATGTAAGCATTCATTGATGGAGTAATGTGCCTAAAATTGAGGCGACACAGTACAGTGTCTCACAAAAGTGATGGGACACTTGTGCTTTACAAAAGGAAACTGTGGTAAAATAAATTAAAAAAACATGTAAAAATTTTTTGTGGGTGTGTTTCATACTTAAATTTAGTAATAATTATTACATAACATACATTTTCTTAAAATATTAATTTAATAAAAATACAATTGTTTAGAACGGAGCAAAAAATGGCTCACATAAGTGATGGGACACTTACTTTTCCACCAAATATTTATCCAAAAATTTTACTTTTTAAAAGGTTTTAATATTTTATTGGATTTCCTTTTACTTTTAAAACATGATTTAATCTTCTTGGGATGGATTCGAATAATTTTTTTGTGATTTCTGGAGTGATTTTACCCCATTCTTCTTGAAGCACCGATTTTAATTGTTGTTTTGAAGAAATGGTGTGTTTGCGAATTCTTGATTCCAATTCTTGCCAAATATTCTCTATGGGATTTAAGTCTGGAGATTGTGGTGGTGTTTTTATTATTTCAGGACAGTTATACAGCAGCCAGAGTCTAACGTTCAAAGCAGTGTGCTTGGGGTCATTGTCCTGGTAGAATTTAAAATCGTTATGAAGGTTCAATTTTCGTGCTGAAGATTTCAAATTTTGATTTAATATGCCAATATACTTGTACTGATCCATTATACTGTCAATAAAAACAAGATTACCAACTCCAGCGGACGACATACACCCCCATACCATAACTCCTCCTCCACCATGTTTTACTGTTGGCACCAAGTTCTGTTTGCGAAATTTTTCCCTGGGTTTTCTCCACACCAAGATTCTACCGTCAGAACCAAATATATTAAATTTACTCTCATCAGCAAATATAACTTCATTCCAGTAATCAAAATTCTTATTTATGTTGGATTTTGCGAAAGCCAGTCTGAGTTTTCTATTCTTTTCACTTACGAAGAATTTTTTCCTGGCTGCTCTACCGTGATATCCAGTAGATCGAATTACTCTTCTAATAGTCTCAGGATTAACAATTACTCCATATAATGCTTGTAAATCAGCAGCAACTTTAGGAGCACTCATTCTTGGATTTTTTTTAATATTTCGAACGATAATTCGCTTTATTCCATTGGATAGCTTTGATGGTCGGCCAGGTCTTCTTTTATCCTGAATCATATGATTCTTTTTATATCGTTTAATGATACTGAAAACTGTTGAATGACTCAAATTAACTGTTTCAGCAGTTTCTCTAATAGATTTTCCACGTTCAATATGCAAATTAATAACTAATTTTCGAATTTCAGGCAAAGTTTCTTTTCGTTTAGCATTCATGGCTGCATAGAGCTAAAAAACACAAAAATTCCAAAACAAACTGGAGAGAAATAATGCAGACGATTTTATAAATTATTGCCAATTGCTTTTGAGTAAAAATAAAAACCCCAAAAAATATTTGTAGACGATTTTTGTTGCATAGTCTAATGGTGTCCCATCACTTATGTGAGCCATTTTTTGCTCCGTTCTAAACAATTGTATTTTTATTAAATTAATATTTTAATATTTTGAGAAAATGTGTGTTATGTAATAATTGTTACTAAATTTAAGTATGAAACACACCCACAAAAAATTTTACATGTTTTTTTAATTTATTTTATTACGGTTTCGTTTTGTAAAGCACAAGTGTCCCATCACTTTTGTGAGACACTGTTATAACGGGCAAAGCGCTTCAGTGCAGAATGTGGTCACCTCTAACAGAAATTTCCCGCATTCTTTATAATGATGTTTTTATGAAGCAGCAATCAATATTCAGTTAAAGCATGAAGTGTGTCTTGCATGACTGAAAATCTGGTTATTACCATATATTCTGGTTACTTTTAATGCTTTAATTTAATAATTGCTGGAAGTTGCTATTATTATCACCGGAAGTCTCGTAACTCACTTTAGGTCGGTATCACTCGTGTATCCGAATCACTTTTCAAATTGTAGCCACCAAATGTTATTGCCTTCCATTATTAAAAAAATAAATAATGAAGGATCTGTATCACATGTTCTTCGCATTGTCGAAAAGCGCAGAGTCAGAAATTTTCATGCACGCCGTCCTTCAACCGACATGTGCACTTCGAAGCCCCAATTTTGAATTTGGTTTTTATTTATTTCATATTTTTTTAAACTTTAATGAATTTTTGATTGACAGTCTCAGCGATTTGGAAACGAGAAGTGGAAACACTCTTCGAAATAAAACATTTTTATCTCCATCGCTCCAGACTGTTGACATTCGGCAAAATGTAACAACATATTTATCTTTAATTCCTCTACTAATTTTAATCAACAAAATTGGTTATATCAAAGCAATGTGTTTCCATTGCCGAAATTATATACTTCCAGAGTGTTCTTATTCAGTGAGGCTTATTTACCTTTAAGGTATCAACTGGAAAGTTATCAAGAAACAAACATCGAGTAAAAGCTGGACTCATTAAAATCATTATATACGTTTTCTTTTTTATGATAACTGTTTTAGGCGGATGGCCGTTCGAGCGGTTAGTTTTAAAAGAAATAAGATAGAGAATACAAAAAAATGTATAGCAACCCCTAACACTCTACAGGTAATTCTAAAGATATAAAAAAAGGCTTTGTAAATCATCTTAGAAAACTCAACGGATGTGCTAAACTGAGAAAAGACTGATATAAATAGAAAAATGTATTGCAACACTTAATACTATCAGGAATTCTAAATATAAATCTGCTTTTAAAATTTAATGATTTTGTTGTGGAACTATATGTAGCGTAACTGCAAAGAAAGCGATGCTTAATAATAAAAACTAAAGGGACAAAAAATTATGGCAGTAGGTGAGATTCTTAGAGCAGATTCATAATCTGCTATGCTGGCGACAGCATAAAAAACCTTAACAAACCCTCTAAATCCGACGTTAAAATCTGAACCTTTTCAGATTTCCTTTCTTTCTTTTTTCAACTCCTTGTACAAAGTAAAGGAAGTATTGTAATCGGAAAAAATTTCGAGTATCATATTTCAGCGAAAATATTCATTTTAACTGCTCTCGGATCCATTTGAACGATGCTTTTGCTTGACATCTGTACGTAGGAATAGAACAAAAGACTCTTTTTTTTTTCCAAAACAGTTCCTAAAATGAATTTGAAATGCATTCAAAAGAGATTTTTTCGTGACTTTCGCACAATATATACATCTGTTGTTGTTGTTTCAAATCCCCTTGGGGCAGAAAAGTCGCAGGGAGGAAACAGGCACACGATGAGAAGGTCTTTTATCAATCTCTGAATTTCATGCATCGAAGATGCCCACTTCTGAATCTGGATCTTTTACTCAGAAGTGACAGGCTTGGCTGTTCAGCGAAATACCACTGGTGAACAGGAGAAATTTTCCATGCCATGTTAGTTTTATGTTTGTAATAGGAATGAAGTTCAGTTGAGCATAAATCAGTGGAAGTGGGTGTAGGGTGATTGCAACCTTTTCTTGACAGATCGCCAGCTGTTTCGCTACCATACACACCAACATGGGACTGTATCCACTGGAGATACATTGATTTAGGCTCGAAAATTTTAGATGGAATATCCTGGCCGGTCTTATCCATGATCTTAGGCCACTTTTAAAGGTACTGAATGGAGCTTCTGCTGTCAGTCAGAATCCATATAATGTCACTACTTGAAAAGAGAGCATAATCAAGTGTTTTGCTGATGGCGATAGTTCCGATCTGAAGACGGAGCAATGATCAGAGTTTCTGATCTGCATCTGATATGTCCTTCAGGGGTGTTACAATAAATGCCACTCCCTGCTCTACCCTTATCTGAGTTCCGGGTGATGGTTACCCTTGACAATATTAGTCGACAATTCCTCACGGATGTTAACATGATTTAAAGAAGTATCTGGAGCAAAACGGCAAATGTAACACAGAAGTTGCGGTGATTCAAAAAGTTCGAGATCGAGGGCAGTGCTCTGCCTCTAATGTCAAAATCTTGAGAGCTTATATTTCCAAACCCTGTCAAACGCATTAGACAGGTCTGGGAATGCCGCCCCAGAGTATCTAGTAGGTCTGGGATTCTGGGCATCTCCGACGAGCTGTGTAAAGAACAAAATTTCATCAATAGTGCTGTGGCCTCTTCGGAAAGCAAATTGCTCGGGCGGAAGCAGTTTATTAGTTAATAAGTGATGAGTTAGTCTCCTCAGAATAATACTTTCGATCAGCTTGCATGTGTTACAGATAACGGCAGTTGGTAGATAAGTTTCCGTAGAACTGGTCTGTTTGTTTGGTTTCCGTATAGGGATAATGATGGCCGATTTCCATTGTCTTGGAAGTTTACTTGTATTCCAAGACAACATATACATACATCCGTAGAACTCACATAGAAAGTTCAAATTTTGATTATGGGACTGTTATAGCATATAGTTGTGTGCCTTACCTTTTGGTTGCGTTTGGCAGCACCAAATATATATATATATCCATTCTGTTACCCGACTGGGTCAGCTTAGTTTTTTATTCTTATATATTGGTAAATTGTGCATTTTTCCTTTAAAAATAATTGAATTATGTTGTTCTCAAGTCCCGGTTACGTTTTTATAGCTTGTATATTGATAAGTTAATCTGCATACAATAATTGTAGAATTATCAATAATTATAAAGTTGTTTAAGTGGCACTAAGCCTAACGAAGCCGCCATTTGTTTACATTTAGTGAACAGTGAATTAAGTCTGTCTGTGCACCAACTTCAGTGTCTTATTGCCGAATGGGACCAAACGTAAACTTTCAGTATTGTGCGCGAAAAATCAGTCTTCCTGCAGAAGGTTGAATTCTTTGTTTTTGCGTAAAAACTTTATAATTTTAATTGCAAAATTTTTTAAAATCGTTTTAACTGTATTTGGTGTTTTCCTTTATTTTACAATTTTTACGTATTTTTGTGTACTCGCAAAGTGAAACTGAATGAACTCAACGAGAAATGTAATTCTAATGAATTTCGAGGAAATAAGTTTAAATAGAAAGCAGCAAAAATGTGTATAATTTTATAGGTCGTATAAAGAAGTCAAGTGGTATCCACATCAGATGTTTTTAAACATTATTTTTAGAGTTTGCTCAATTCTCTATTGCTCGGTATAAATCGTTAGCAAATTAGTAAGATTTCACTTACCTAAAACGGCATCGATAATGCTGCCAACTTCACAGAAACGCAATCAGAAACTAAAATCTCATTTTCTTTTAAAGTTTTTCTACATTCATTATCCTTTCAATTAATTAAATCCAAAAATGAATCAAATCTCATATCTTTAATATCATTATCATTAACTGTAAGTTATAAAATTTCATATTTCCCCTATTTTTTAATTTTTGTTTATTTCCTTAGTATTTTGCATCTTTACTTTTCCTTTTCATTCACAGAAACAACATCAGGTATATTCTTCGATTCGAATAAGCGCTAATGACGTTATTTTTCTAGCAATCAGCTTTCTTGGTTGTCAACTGTGTAATTTTATTCAAGAGGAATTCTTTTTTGAGACGCATTTTTCGTGCCAACTTTATTTTTCCGTGTCCGTGACAATGGAACACTTTTTTTTATTCTACAGCAATTGTTTTCGTTTGGATTTTGATATATAAATTCCAGATCGTTTCTAAGTATAGAACATTCGTATTAAGAGTAGCAGTTACATAGTTCTTCTGCCTTTCTCGATATTACTCTTTTCAGTTTTTTTTATATTAACTATTTGACGTAATTTGCTCTCTTTCATGTAGTCTTTAAACATAGTCTGAGTATAGTAAACAGAATTTGATGAGAATTCTTTTTTGTTTTGTGACTAATCTCACTTGTCTGACCTAAAAAAAAAAAAAAAAAAAAACTCACGAATTTTATCCTGGCAAGGAGTACAAGATTGCGCATGTCGTTGGCACGAACCTTGAGAATACACAGGTGACAGCCTGAGTTTGCTCAGCACCGCGGGGGACGGGTCCTAGGGCCTCCCACCACTCTTCCCTTACCACCAAGCTTCTCCAGAGGACTTACGACATTCCGCCCACTTTCGATGCCCCCATGCAATATAGACATTATATATGATATTTAATTACCCTTAGATGTTACTAATTAATTCACTCCATTAATTCTTAATTATCCAATATGAATATTAATTAATCCATTAACTCTTTAAGTACCTAACATAAATTTAATTTTCTTTTATTTATTTACTGTAATTTTGATTATCTAATCAAACTCAGAGAAAAATGTTATAGTATTTCATATCATTTATTTACACATGAGCGAAATTATTCTACGCGCATTTAAGAGGGTAAATACTTAATTAAAAATATTACATTATTCATATTTTCTGTTGTATTTATTTTATTTTCGGTTATATTAAGTGTTTAAAACAATGAAAAACGCAAAACTGAAAGAATTCAGGAAAACTAAAAGTTTGCAATTTAACAGGCACTCGATAAATCGGATTTAGATTAAAGTAGGAACCCAGTCGTGAAATTAAATTAATTCGTTCTGCTTGTACATACTACTTTGTGTTTCAGCTACTTAGCCACAAATGGTGCTTGGTTTGTGAGCATCGAGTGTGTGCATGTTCAGTTCAGTTTATAAACTGAACAAAAGTAAAAGTAAAAAGTTAGTTACAACCCTCGATGACGATTCAGAAAATCCTAAGATATTTTCAAATTTAATCTGAAAAGCTACTGAGTAAACTAAATGATTTAAAAGCAATTAAACACAGTTCTTAAAAGTACTTTTTAATATGAATGATTTAAATAAAAGTACTATGCGGGAAGAGAGGGAAAAATAGGGGGCACAGTTCTATATCTCCCGTTCTACTGTGCCGATTGCCGAAATTCAAATTGCGTTTTCCATGTCTCGAAAGCGCGGATTAGGATATACATTACATTTATATATGGCTTTGTTCTAACACAGGTATTTTGACACGAAATGGGGACTTTTTCTGAAATAACATAGCAATGTTTTTCCATATTTCGGTTTTACGACTCAAATTATTCCTAAATACTAAATTTCTTAAAATTTGGTGCGAAATTTAAGGAGAAATTCAAAAATTTCACTTGGCGAAATTTTTTCAGTTTGCGCCACTTGGCGAACTTCTTAATACATGGCAACATATTTCCCTATCCTTTCCATTGTGCAGGAGGCAAAAAAAAAGCGTCACATCATTCCTACGTTTTTACATTGTGGATAAGCGGAAAAATTCACGTTGTTCTTCTTTCAAATAAAAATAAAATAATAATAAAAAAAAATCTGAAAGGTTTCAGATTTTAAATTACGTCCAAAGAAGCGTTTTTTAAACATTTTGTATGCTACTTTTATTTATTGAATATCATGTTCTTCGCATTTAAACCGAAAAATTCAGTTAAAGAACAATATCGCAAAATAATTTTAAACTGAGCCTACACGCAGTTTAAAATGTTTTTTTTTCTGTACAACGTTGCCATGGCCCGCTTCGAAATTCTCGAGTTTGTTCATCAAAAATTCGTTACAGTTTTACAAAATACGAAATTGTTCATAAAACAAATTCCAAATTTCAAATTTGGGCTTCCAGATGCCTATATTCGCGGCAGGATGACGGCATTCGAAATTCGATGGCTTTAGGAACCGTCGTTTTATCACAATGCGAGAAACATACATACATTCAGGCTCTAGTGGCAAGTTAGCGCCTGTTAGAGAACTACTGCCGCGCCATCTACTTAACTGTAACCAAGAGATGAGCGGATGAATATTAACTGGCAGTGTGCCTACTTGTGCCTGTATTGTAAACCGTGTCGGCAGTGAGATTGTGTGGGAGGCGATGAAAGTCGTTCTCCAATTATTCGAAATAAAGCAATTTTCTACAGTCCACTTTCTTCAATGTGTTTAGCTGGCCGATACATTTTCTGGTCTCAGCGAGCCGGAGAAAGGCTCAGCTGTGAGTGAAGCCACGTCATCAGTCGAAACTGAAACTTCAAGTATTTGCTGGCCAAAGAAGATTTTATGTGTGAAAAGCAGTTGTTAATGCGGCTAGTCGTCCCAGCTTCATACCTGAACAGGTAAGCGCAGTTTATTGTTCATTTCAAGTTGTAAATGTGTATTATTTGCAAAGTTTACTAATTTGGTGATGGATGAGATATTGGTTCAGAAACGAGTTCTGAAAGCGAGTATCACTAAAGCTTCTGGTGAACTAGAAAAGGGTTCATTAAGTAAAATACAATTGGAACTGTATGAAAAAAAATGGTCAAAATTCGAAAATGATTGTTCTGATATTTTTGACAAAATATTTAGTATCTGTGATGAAAAGGATATTGATAAATTTATTGAAGAACAGCAAGCTGTTCAAGAGAAGATTGACAAACTGTGGATTTCTATTAAACAAGAATTATCTAAATTAGATACAAGTGTTAATGATAGCGTTGCTACTGATTCTCTTGGGCACAAACACGAACCAAATAGTCACGAAGGAGTTCGGTTACCAAAATTAAATCTTCCAACTTTTAGTGGGTATATTCATGATTGGCTTTCTTTTAAAGATTTATTTGTTGCTAGCATACATAATAATAATAAATTATCAGAGTCCCAGAAACTTTCTTATTTAAAATTATCACTTCATGGGGAAGCATCTAGGATCGTCCAGTCAATTCCATTATGTGATTCAAATTATAAGTTGGCTTGGGATTTATTGGAGGAACGTTTTTCTAATAAAAAGGATCAAGTATTTGCTCAGTTAAAAAGATTTATGTCACTAACCCCTATTCAAGGTGAAAATCCCTCTACAATTTTAAAATTAGTAGATACGGTAAATGAATGTATAAGGTCATTAGAAACACTGGAACAAAAAATAGAAGGCTTTTCGGAAACTATATTAGCGTATCAGTTGCTTCAAAAGTTAGATTCTAATACTAAATTGTGGTGGGAAAGAGAAGCTAAAAACGATGAACTTCCTAAATTGTCTGACCTTATTTTATTTTTAAAGAAATATGCGCGCACTTTACAGGCTTCAAGAACGCCTAATAATTCTGCTGTCATGAAAAGGCAAAATAGCCAAACAACAACTATGACTTCAAGTGTGAGAAATACTGAGTTTAAATGTGTCTGTTGTAAATCTAATTACTTTCATGGTTTACAAAAATGTGATTCTTTTAAGAAAATGTCTGTTTATGATCGAATTGAATTAGTGAAAAAACACAAGTTATGTTTTAAATGTATTTCTACTTCGAATCATTCCTCTTTAAATTGTATTTCTAACCCGTGTGATATATGTCATAAAAATCACCATAAACTCTTGCATATTTCGAAATCGAAAGATAGAAATACACGTGAGGTTTTGGCGCCAGCCTCTGTCGCCGACTCTCCTTCTCCAGCCATTAACGTGGACCGCGTAACCTTGAATGCAAACGCAAAGTGTTTTGAACTCGGAAGTAAAAGTGAGTTTGTTGGAACTTTAACGAGCAGTGAATCAATATTAAAACAAAAAAGGACTATTTTGTCTACTGCTTTAATTTACATGAGAGATAAATATGGTAAAGATATTCCGTGTTTTGCGTTGCTGGATGTAGGCTCTCAGTCAAATTATATTTCAAATCACCTTGTTAATTTATTAGAGGTAAAAAGGGAGAAATTAAATGTATCTGTTTCATGTTTAAATGGGATTAGATTTTCAATAAAATCAAAGGTGACAACTATAATTTCAAATAGAGTAGATTATTAAAGATTAAATGGGATTAGATTTTCAATAAAATCAAAGGTGACAACTACAATTTCAAATAGAGTAGATTATGAAAGAGTGATAGATTTTTTTGTTTCTAAAATTAGTGATCTTGTGCCAGGAAATGCCTTTAATTTTCCCTTTCAAAAACTCCCGAAAGATATTAAATTAGCAGATCCCCAATTTAATCAACCAAAACGAATAGACGTTTTATTAGGTGCGGAGTGTTTTTATGAGTTTCTTAAGCCAAATCAGTTTCGTATTCATGATTCTAACCTAATACTCCAAAATTCCTGTTTCGGATTCATAATCGGAGGTTCTATTGATGAGTTCAATTCTTTTAGTACAACACATTGTGGGTTAACTTGTAATATGGAAGAAAATTTAGATGGGTTAATTAAAAGCTTTTGGGAAATAGAAAATTCTTGTTGTGAAGTTAATAAAGGTAGTAAGGGAAAGGAGGAAAATATTTGTGAGGAACATTTTCTTAAAACACACAGTAGAGATAAAAGTGGAAGATACACTGTTCAAATGCCTTTAAAGAAGGATCCCAGTTGCCTAGGAGAATCAAAGCAAATTGCTGTGAATAGATTGAATTCCCTGTGGAAGCGTTTAGCTAAGGACCCTATTCATTTAGAACTTTATCGAGACTTTATGCACGAGTATGAACAATCCAATCATATGGAACTAGTTTATGAAACTGCGGAACCAAAGATTAATTTCTATTTTCCTCATCATTCGGTGTACCGTCCGAACAGTCCTAGTACCAAATTGAGAGTGGTATTTAATGGATCACAATTATCGTCTACAGGGACATCTTTAAATAATTTGCAATACAATGGAGGTGTTGTACAAGATGACATATTTTCCATTATGATAAGGTTTCGTAAACACTATGTTGTTTTTATCACGGATATTAAGCAGATGTACAGAATGATTAATATTGATACGTCACAGAGAGATCTTCAACGGATTGTTTGGAAGCAAGGCATAAATGAACCAATTAAAACATTTAGACTGCGTACTGTTACCTATGGGACGACTAGTGCGCCATATTTAGCTACACGAACATTAAAACAACTCGCAGTTGATGAAGAAAGAAACTTTCCGTTAGCAGCCGAAATATTGAAAAGAGATGTATATATGGATGACATTGTTACCGGTTGCTCAACTCTAAGTGAAGCAAAGGTGTTGCAAAGGGAGTTGATACTGTTACTCAAAAGTGGTTGCATGGAATTGCATAAGTGGTCATCAAATAAGATAGAACTTTTGGAAGGTATTTCGGCAAATGAAGAGAGTTACTCCTTTACTGAATTCAATGAAATAAAAACTTTAGGTATATTGTGGATGAATAGAAACGACGAATTTCGATTTAAGGTAGCTGTGGAACAATCCGAAAATTACACGAAACGTAAGGTACTATCAACCATTGCGAGAATATATGACCCACTCGGTTTGATAGGTCCTATAATTGTGCAAGCTAAAGTATATATGCAAAAACTTTGGCTATTAAAGATCGACTGGAACAGTATTCTGCCTGAAAAAGAAAGTAATGAATGGAAGCAATTTTCGGCTACCTTGGAATCTATTAATGACATCTCAATAAACAGGTATATTTTATTGCCTGATGCAACTATTATCGAACTGCATGGCTTCAGTGATGCTTCGGAAGCTGCCTATGGAGCTGCAATTTACTGCAAATCAGTGTCAAAATCTGGTGAAGTGTCCGTAAATTTAGTTACTAGTAAGTCAAGAGTTTCACCTTTGAAACAAGTATCCATACCCAGATTAGAGCTGTGTGGAGCAGTTCTACTTGCTAAATTAATGAGTCGAGTTATTTCAGCTTTAAAAATTAATGTGGAAAATGTAACATTGTGGTGTGACTCCATGATTGTGCTGTGTTGGATTCAGAAGGAACCATGTCAACTTAAAACCTTTGTTGCTAACAGAATCTCCAGAATTCAAGAACTGTCAGAAGGTATGGAGTGGAGACATGTTTCATCACAAGAGAACCCTGCCGATCTCCTGTCCAGAGGTGTTAGCCCTGATAAGTTAAAGTTCAGTGAGCTTTGGTGGTATGGTCCATCATTCCTAAAGGAAAGAGAATATCCTAACAAGGACATTCCTATGACTTTTATATCTGATGGTTTTTCAAAGGAACTAAAAACTTTTGTCTCATGTTTTTCGAGTACTACTTCCAGAGATTCATTTATTTTTAATGTTATTAATATTAGTAATAAGTATAGTAAAATAATACGCATTTTAGCATTTATTTTCAGATTCATCTGTAACTGCAGAAAGGAGTATATTTCAGGTCCCTTAGATACTGAAGAAATAAAAAGGGCTGAGATATTTCTTTTAAAGCAAGTTCAGTTTCAGGATTTTCAAGAAGAAATATTAGAGTTACAAAGGTCAGGTAAGGTGAAACACAGAAGTAAAGTTAAGAATCTTAATCCATTCATTGACCGAGATGGACTTTTGAGGGTAGGAGGCAGGTTAGTAAATAGCAATTTAAATGATAATCAGAAATTTCCAATTTTATTGCATGGTAAAAGTAAACTTACTCATTTGATTGTAAATTATGTTCATCAAAAGAATTTGCATTTGGGTCCTCAAGCATTACTTTTTCAATTAAGATCAAAATTTTGGCCGTTAAATGGTCGATCTATTTGCAGGAAAATAGTTCATAATTGTTTAGTTTGCTGTAAAGCAAAACCTATAGCTTGTCAACAACAGATGGGCAATTTGCCAAAAGAAAGAGTTACTGTGAATTATCCCTTTAATTGTTCAGGTGTTGATTTTTCAGGTCCTTTTTTAATAAAATATAGGTATCAAAGAAAAGGAATATTTCATAAGGTGTATGTTGCTATCTTTATTTGCTTAGTTACTCGAGCTATTCATCTAGAGATGGTCACAGAATTAACTTCACATGCATTTATAGAAACTCTAAAGAGGTTCTTTGCAAGGAGGGGTAAAAGTGCTTGTATATTTTCTGATAATGCTAAGAATTTCATAGGAACAAATCAAGAGCTTAAAAGATTACATAATTTAGTTCAAACTCCTGATCATGATCTGTCTGGATATTTAAGCAGTGAAGGTATCAGCTGGAAATTCATTCCTCCCAGGGCACCAAATTTTGGAGGCCTTTGGGAGGCAGGGGTCAAGTCCTTCAAGTATCATCTTAAGCGAGTGATGGGTAATGCGAGATTAACATACGAGAGTTTTTTGACAGTAATCACTCAAATTGAAGGTGTTCTAAATTCGCGTCCCCTTGTGCCTTTCTCATCGGAAGCAGAGGATCTGAACGCTTTGACTCCTGGCCACTTTTTAATTGGAAGATCAATCAATTATATTGTTGAACCTGATGTAACAAATATTCACGAGACTAAATTAAAATCTTGGCAAAGACACACCAAGTTAATCCAGTTAATTTGGAAGAAATGGTCCAATGATTATTTAAGTTGTTTACAACAGAGATCAAAATGAGTATTTGAAAAGAACAATGTAAAACTAAATGATTTAGTTATTGTAAAAGAAGATAACACTGCAGTTTGTAATTGGCCTCTGGGGAGAATTGTGAAATTGTTCCCAGGTAAAGATGGAAAAATAAGAGTTGTTAATGTTAACACTCAAAGAGGAATATTTAAGAGGCCTATAACTAAAATTTGTGTTGTTGCCTATTGAAAATTAATCATTGTGTAATTATATATATATATTTGTGTGTGTCTTAAAAATGTAATATCAATTTATTTCTGCTTTAGTATTTGTTAATATATTAAATTTTCTTATTGTGATTAATTATACATTTATTGTGATTGAATGTTTTCAACATGTCAATGGGGGCCGGTATGTTAGCGCCTGTTAGAGAACTACTGCCGCGCCATCTACTTAACTGTAACCAAGAGATGAGCGGATGAATATTAACTGGCAGTGTGCCTACTTGTGCCTGTATTGTAAACCGTGTCGGCAGTGAGATTGTGTGGGAGGCGATGAAAGTCGTTCTCCAATTATTCGAAATAAAGCAATTTTCTACAGTCCACTTTCTTCAATGTGTTTAGCTGGCCGATACAACATTTATGCACATTCTTCATTATTTAATTTCTTTTAATATAATACAGGGCTGCAATATTTTGTGGCAACAGTTTGAAAAATTGATACAGACTTTTAATGCTTCCGACGCAAAATCGCAAAACGAAAACAATAGTCCTTCAGGGACAAAGCCCCTTTGGAGTAATAATTTTAATAAAGTGGGTAAACCAGATTTTCGCTATTATCGTTTTCAATAAATAATTTTTTTTTTCAAATTTTAAAACGCGCCAATTCACGTATATCTTCGAAAATTTTGAATAAAAAGCTGTAATTTTTTGCACGTGTGCTTAGAAATACATATACTTTAAGTTAATTGCAAAAATTTTACAGGTTATATTTAAATTGTTTTCGAAAAATTTATAAAAATTATTTAAAAATACAATTTAAAAAATAACTCATAAAAAATGAGTAAATTTAATTTGGACTGAACCTAAATTTCGAACTGTGTAGCAAAGAATCAAATATGTTTCATAAAAAAGATATTCATAAATACATAACAGCATTGAAATACATAACAGCATACATAAATTGAATAATAAATACATAACAGCACAATAAATATCTTAATAAATACATAACAGCATACATAAATTCAATTAACATTGAGGAACTAAAATTTTGAGAGCCAATTGTTTAAAAACTACTCGTGCGATTTTTAAAAAATTTGGTAGTTTGGCATAATTTGAGTCGTAGATTCGAAATATGGAAAAAATTGGCATGCCATTTCAGAAAAAGTCCGATTTTGTGTTAAAATACCTATATTAGAACAATGCTAGATGTAAATCTAATATACATCCTTAGTCGGGCTTTCGAGACATGAAAAACGAATTTGAATTTCGTCAATCTGCCCAGTAGAACGAGAGATATAGAACTATGTGCATATTCAGTTCCGTTTAGTTAAAATAAAAAATTAGTCACAACTTCCGTCGCCATTCAGAAAAGTCTAAGATACTTTCAAATTTCATCTGGGAAGCTACCGAGTAATCTAAGGGATTTAAAAGCAATGAAACACATTTCTTAAGAGTACTTTTTCTACTTTTTAATATGAATGTTTGAAATAAAAGTTCATTAAAATCATGAAATGCCTAGTCAGAAACATTGCAGATTCTTATGACATTTCCCCAGCAGACTCAAAGGAAATTATGTTATTCTTCCTAGGCTCATCGCGGCCTGAGCGCCCAAAATCTGTAGGAATATAGGATCGGTACTTACTCTATAGGCATATGATGTCTGTAAATATACTTCAGAGATGGTTGGTTGTCTAGGGTCTAATAAACTAGACAGATTTAGAGATAATTTGAATATTTAATGAAAACACAAATAGTTACTACGAACTATGAAATGCATACATTCGCAGATGGAAATAGATGAGATTATTTACAAATGTAGAAAAGTTATCGTCTTTTACATGCAAGCGTCTTTCATCTTAATGCGCAATCGTCGTCTGCGTTCTCTCCAGCTGAAGGGAAAAGTTCTTTCGCACAGCTTGCAGCATCATCTGATTATTATTGACGACGCCATCCCATATAAATAAATAAATTCCAGATTAACTTTGGTTTATTAAATAATTTTAGTAAAATATATTATTCAGTGTTATGTAATGAGCGTAATAATGTAATATAATCTATTTGAAGAACTATTGAGGTATTCTTCTGAATCGGAAAAAATATACAATGAAGTACGGTTCTACACTACTTTAAATGCCGATTTCTAGCACCATTACTATTTTAGGGGGCTGGTTACGCAAGTGGTTAATTTTTAAAGAAGTAATATAGCTAAAAAAAAAAAAAACTGCATGCCAACGCTTAACCCTCTATAAGGTATTTCTCTCGCCTTCTTCGCATGCCTTCGTGGTGTAGTGGTCTGCATGCTCGACGCGTAATCGAGAGATCCGTGGTCCGATTCCCGGCGAAGGCGTTGCTTATTTTTCGCCTCTCCTGCTTCGTAATAACTTAATGTCTCTACAACTCTATTGGAAGTTTTTAAGGTACGTTTTAAATAATTTGTGATTTTGCTGTTCAATTTACGAAAGTTCGAAGAACGCAATTTAAAAAAAAATCTGAAAGGTTTCAGATTTCAAAAATTCAGTTCATTTTCAGATCCCTTTAAAATTCAGTTCAACAGCAATATCGCAAAACAATTTTAAATGAGCATAACTTTAGAATTTCCGATACACAGTTCCGCACGTTGGAGATAAAAAGGTTTTTTTTTTTTCCGTAGAGTGTTGCCGTTGCTCGCTTTTAAATCGTTGAGTTTGTTCATCAAAAATACGCTTAAGTTTTATAAAATTTGAAATAGATAATGAAACAAATTCCAAAATTCAAATGTGGGCTTTCAGATGCGCATGTTCGGGCGGAAACGTACCTTAATCAAAACTGGACGGCTCTAGGTACCGTTGTTTTACCACATTTGAAGAAATATACATACATTTATGCAGATTCTTCATTATTTAATTTCTTTAAATATATTATACAGGGCTATAACTTTTGCTGTCTATAATTTGAAAAGTGATACAGCCGTTTATAGTGATAAAACGCAAAATCGCAAAACGAAAACAATAGTCCTTCAGGGACAAAGCCCCTTTGGACTAATAAATGGAGTTAAGAAGGTATAAAGTTAGAAATAAAATTACAGCAAAAAATAGGTAAAGCATCTTACTAAGGAAAAAGAAAAGAAAAATGCATGCCAAGACAGGGATGCACTTTATCAATAATTCTAAACATACATTGCTTTTAAAAAAACCTTGTGATTTTTTTGGTGAATTTGATGAGGCCTAAAAGTGCAAAGGAAGCGATTGTTAATAAAAAAAAAACTAAAATGACAAAGCAAGTTGTGTTAGAAGGAGTGGGTCTAAGAATAATCTGTTAGACTGCGAGCTCAACGAGAGCGTAAAAAGCCTTAATAAATCCTCTGGTGTAACTTTAAAATCTGAATTCTCTCAGATTTTCTTTTTTAATTTTTCTTGTTTTTAAATTTTTAATGAAATGGTTTAAATCCATTTGTACCTAAAATAATTGTTTATATTCTTTAACACTTATAGCACAATGAAATTTAAAACGTGTGCAGTTTTAAAACCATTTCTCATATCCACTAACGTTTGCCAATATTTTTTAGCGGATTGGAACATAAAATTCTTAAACAGCTATATGTGTGAATATACGGAGACATATCACTTAATAAAAAGCATTTTATATGAATATTAAGTTATCTAAATGAATACAGATAGTTGGCAAGTTAAATACAAGTACAAATATATGTACATGCATTCGAAAAAGCCCATGCATATACACATGCATGTGAAATAGGCATGAATTGGAAAAGGCTTATCTAATACCCCTTGTATAAACTGTTTTAGAGTTTGCTGTTGTATGAAGCCGCCTGAATTTTCTATAATATTTTCTCTTTTTATCCCAATGATTTTATTATCTACTTTTCCCCCTTGGTATTGATCTATTTCGGTGTCTAGAATCTCTTTGCGATTAACCGTTGGATCTATAAATATTTCAATAACTATAAAAATATAAGTTAATTATTTAATCATCGCCTTAACGACTGAATTAAAGTATTTGCAATGTTCCTGGAGCCCTGAGCGAAACAGATACATGCCAATTAGTCTAAAGAGGAAACGAAATCGAGATAGTCTTACCTTATGGCATTTATTGCTATTTTACTATGGAGGTTTTTCCATAACGCCCGTTCACTCGAATTTCACTCGCGAAACAGGAAGAACGGGAATTCCGGCATTTTTTATTGTGTAACTGCTTGTTGTGGTTTTTATTTTACTTTGTAGTTTTATAAAAGGAGGCGAGTGCTTTGAACTCGTTTCAAAAAGCTCTGTCATGCGATGAAAATGATTTCGCAGTGACCATTCTTTCTTTACTGTTAGGCGTTGATTTTGAATCCGATTTTTGTCTAGAGAAATGTTTAGTGTCTCTTGAAATTTTTACTTCATTTTGTTTGTTTACTTTTTTCAGGCGTGGTATTTATGTGACATAATAAGTCTTCTGTTTAATTCTAATCCCTTGGTTTTTAACTTTCAATTTGCTGTTTTTTACAGTTTGGATACTCCACCCGTTAAATTAAGTTGATACTCACTCTCCTCTCCAAATTTTAATGCTTTGCAGATTGTACATATATATATATATTTGAATCGGTTGCCTGCTTTCAGATGCTTTAATATTAAGCTTTGCAGAGCATTTTCTTCAACCTAATTTTAAGCGAATGGATGATTATGCTTTCAGAATATTGACAATAATTTACATAATTATCTCGCAATAATTCAAAATTCCATTGCTAATGTGAATTTGATTATTTGAGCAAAAGTAATTTCTGCTTTGTTTTGGTGATATTTTTAATTTTACTATCCCCAGTTAAAAATTCCCCAATTTCTTGACATTTTATAAGGTATATGTCCCACATTCTTAGCGTGCCTTCGTGGTGTAATGGTCAGCACACTGAGCCGGTATTTCAGAGGTCCGTGGTTCGATCCCCGGCGAAAGCATTGCATATTTTTCATGACTCCTGCTTCGTAAAAAAATGCTAATGTCTCTACAATTTATGTTACATTATATCGCGTTACCAGGTACTTTATCATTTGCACAGATTGGCAGGTATTGGTCCTTCCCGAAAGCATATGTTCTTTGAAATCAGAAAGGCAAGGAAATTTCCCCGACGGAGAGAATATTTTTTTTCTAAATTTCCATTGTGGGCGCTAGCTATTGTGGCCCGGAAGCGCATGTCACTTTATTATTGATGCACCTAATGGATGGCTCACCGTTGACTTCAGTAAAGGGACAGACAATTTACATCCATGCCTTCTACGAGATTCGAACCCGGGCCTTTAGTCAGAGTTACTAACCACATTCCGTCTGGGCGGCCATCGACCGAAAGAATAGCTGAACAGTTTTAAAAGAAATATACATAGCTCTTAATAATTAAAGTTCTATAATATATTCCGCGGTACAGAGGTCGTTTGCATGGCAAATAAAAATAAGGGTTTCATTAGTTTAGTCTTTCCAGTGATTAAAATCTGATTTTCGGCATTCTTTATTCATCTAATTAATTTTGAAAGAAATAATTAAATATTTATATAGATTCTTGTTTGCGATTGAGTTAGAAATTTATAGAGCCTTTCAGAATTTTTTTGAAGTTGGGAAACTGAAGAAATCCGCTGTGTCCTCGCCGGGATTCAAACTCCAGTCCTTCCGATTACGCGTCGAACGTGCTATCCAGCTACACGTCGAATGCAAGCGGCAAGGAGGAAGAAAATACCTTATAAATCCTTTGAGGTCTTATTTAGACAAAACTTCAAAATTCAGAAAATATTTGTTGTAAGATTTAAGAATACTCATTGTAATGTATTTTAGCAAGATTTTTTTTTTAAATTTTATTTTGCTCTTCCCTCAGTTTAAGTAAACCGATGCCTCGTTTTAATGGAGCAATACTTAGTTTTAAAGCTACGTTAATATTTGAAATTTCTATCATAGTTTTAATAAACAGCAGTTATTTAGAAATATTTAAAGACAAATTGAATTTTGTTTACCATTTTTTGAGATCAAATATTTTCAGTATAAGTTTATTAAGAAAAATGCTTTCTTATTCTATATTTAATTATTAAAATTTGTTATTAATTTAGAATTTACTGCGGAGACAAAAAAATGATATACACAGAAAGTTTGTCTTTCTTGTTTTATGTTTAAATTTCTTACTAAAACGACAATAATATTCGACCGATAATTATTTACATAGTAAGAGAATTCTGCTTTTGTTCTTTAAGTTTTTCATTCGCTTACAAATGATATTTAAAACTGTTTGTTTATTTGTAATGAACAATAAGATTGAAGTGTTTATTTCAAAAACCTAAAACCTCTTGTTGAAAAAAAAAATGGATAGCTTTTCGTAGTTACTTTAAATGCAAATTCACATTGCTTGTAAACAATCGTCGTGGTTCACAATTACCACATGTGTAACTAATGTGCTGTTACGTGTACTTAATTCTTGGCGAGTTATATTTTATTTCTAGGCAATTATATGAAGTCCATCTCACCACTGCATAGTGAATATGTTCACTGTATTATGCCTTTTACTTTCATTCCTATTTTTCCATATTAAACTGCGCTACAAAAGTCAAATCTTTTTTTTTTGTCTCTTTTTTTGAAGATTCTACCTTCATTTTCGAATTTTCGACAGTGGAACTTTCACTGGGTCTGGATCAGAGGAACAAGAACCGGATGAGGTCAAACAAATTAGTCGTTCTCTCTTTCTAAACAGGTCGTTTTCAAAACAACGTAGGATGAAAAGCACGAATACCCAAAAATAAAGTGAAGCAGGAAAAAACAAGCCCTTATCAGAAGAAAGGACAAAAAATAATTGATCTCACTATCTATCAACTGATGTAGCCCCAAATAGGTGCGCGGAGGAACCACCACAGCCTCGGGCCGAATTCTAAAGAAAGGGATAATACTCGTAACAAGTAATAAAGATCATCGGAGTGACGGTTGGCTCGCGGTTGAATTTGATCTAGATATGTATCTCGCCACGTGCGTTAGCTAGCCCTTTCTTTTGATTCAAGGTTCACCAACCCTTCCTCGCCTTAATCAACAAGTCCATACACGATCCAAAATAACAGTCCGAAATATCCTTAGCGAAAGGGCAAGGCTACGGGCAAGCATAGACCAAAATTTTCCTCACCAAAAAGGGGTATTTAAAGGTGTTGTTGACAATTGCAGAATCACAGTTTACTTTCGGAGTTGCTCCAGTTTGGATCCTAACACAGCTTGCCTACCTCATCCAACTGGTAAGGATTATTCTACTCTTGTGGATTATTTCGGATTATATCGCTGGATTACACACTGCGTTTTAGGAAGAAATGCCCCCGGTTTTGAGAAAGGAGTGAAAGCAACGCTTTATGCATAACCACACGTATGGACTTAACTGCAGTTTCCCACTGACCGATACCACAAGGTCTTTTTTACTTGCCTTCAGTGAAGGACTGACCTTCAAGAAATGAAACAAAACGCGAATTTAATATTTCATGGCTAAAACATTTTGGTTATGCATTTGTATTTATAGAAGATTATAGCTTAATTTCTAATTCCTGCCATTTGTTAGAGATTAATGAATTTCTTTAAATTATGTTTAATATAACAGCGTTTTCTGTAGTTAAATATCTTCGGTTTAGAAACGGTTTCCTCTGTTTTTTCTTCTCTGATTTTTATAATCGTTTAATATCTTCAGCGACAAAATTTTATTATTAGAGTTAAATTTTAAAATATTTCAGAGATCGTAATTATATCGCAAATATAAGCTGCAGTGTATTAAAATTTTAAATTAAAAAGAAAGTATCATTTATTTTTTTCATTGAGCATAATGTTATTCAATTCAGTTAACATAGAATACACCCTTAATTTTTAATATAATTTATCCTGCGTAAGAAATATTTATCTTGTTTTCACAACTCACTTTCGGAGCAGACCTCCTAATATATATCGTCAAAAGGCATATTCTAACAACGAACTGCTGCATAACCTAAATTACATTCTGAAATAGCTATAATTTTTTGTAACACTTCGAAGAATCTATCTCGATATCTCTATTAATAGTTTTTAACCTAGAAAATGTCAGTGACGAGTGATAAATAAAAAAGGTCAAGATCTTTCCTCTATAAAGCTGAATAAAGCAGCCTAATTCAGTTTTAATAACATTAATTTGCAGCTCTGTTAAATGCTGTTTCATCTCAAGGAGGCATTATAAATTTTATAAACGTTTTTCAATCGATATGACATTGGCCGTATTTGCTTATACGGTACTGTTTATGGGAGAAGTTTGTGAAATTTTATTGCTGAATTTTCAAGAAAATTGAATATAAAAGAAATTTTAAAGTTACATTTTCTTGAATGAATTAATTTTAGAAGAATATAAAAATTAAGATTCATACGCTACGAGACGCTGCAAATATTCATTTAAAAAAAGTAAAAATTTCTTGACTTGCAAAATTTAGAAAAATTGTTGTAAATATATAAAGTATTTCTCCCGCCTTCTTCCCATGCCCGCGTGGTGTAGTGGTCTGCATGCTCGACGCGTAACCGAGAGGCCCGTGGTTCGATTCCCGGCGAAGGCGTTGCTAATTTTTCACCTCTCTTACTTGGTAATAACCTAATGTCTCTACAAATGTTCAAGAAAAGCTTACGTACTAGTACAACGCTAACAAAAATTTAATAGCTAACAAATATAAATTTTGATTTCGGTATGTTACCAAAGCTTTAAGCGAAACTTTAAAAACTTTTAAATGGATATTATATACTTCCAATTAATAATTAGGATTTAAAAAATTAAGTAGTCCATTCAAAAATATATTAAACAAAAACGCAGTAGAAAGGTGTATAACTAATAGGTTTGAAAACTGCATAATTAACTCTGCGTAAAATACCATGTATAAAATTACACGGAGATTATACATAAAATTTAAACAGTCTCAATTTTGATTGTGAACGAATCTAATAATCTACAATTAATTATCAGAGTTATCTAGCTGATATTAAATCTAAATGATCTAATATATATTTATTTCAGCAAAACTAGAGTTATTATAATTATTGTTCCTAACAGATATCTATAAGTTACATATTTTGGAATATATTAAGTGAAAAAATAATAGATAATTTCCTTTCAGCAGCACCTTCTCAGAAAGATGAAAAAAATGTTGTTTCTAATGTTATCTGATAACTATTACTCATTGCTAATAATCTTTTAAATATATCTGAATTATTTATTCTCTTAATTGGTATCAACGTTTGGTGACTTTTTTTTCATTTGGGCATCAAAACTTTCCTGAAGCGCTGTTGCTAATGAGAAAGTACCAAAAGTTAACTAAGAAGTTGTATTTGTGGGAAACGAATTTAAAATAAGATTTACTGTGGTAAAGATAAAAAAAGCAAATACAAAGGGAAATATTTGCCTTTGTATTTGATAAAAAAAGGGAAAGTATAAAAATTAAAAGATTTAATATAAATAAAAATAGCTCAGGGATTAAATTGGAAAGTTAAAAAATATAAATGTGTAAGGTTTTAGTTTAAACTAACAAAGTTTTATTTTAATTTGACTTTTTCTATCTGTTCTTATTTCAACTTCCCCTTAGAATAAGCGCGCGTTTCAGCTTTATGCTAATTTGAAGTGGAGCCAAGTTTTGTATTTAAACGGTAGGTAGGAACCTTTCAGAGTGAGAGAGCTTTTAGTCTCAGACCACTGTTACTCTGTTCGACGTTCGCCTGACCAGCTAGTATTTAAATCCTAAGCCTTAGTGCTGTTACGCTATTACTTATTGAAGTAAATCTAAGTGCGTTAGTGTTAGTTAAATCTTGCTACGCACTCCTTAGCATAGAAGCCAACCTCGCGTTATAGCTCTGTGAGCAACGGTTATTTACTTTCTATTTAATTTTAGTTTAAATTACCTGATTGTTTAGTTTAGACCCAAGCGCGGTCATTATTTTCTGTATCCCTCTCGAGTTGGGAAGTGGCTGTATATAATTGTGATTTAATAAAAGAGGATTTTAAATCCCTCTAAAGTGCAGTTCTTCTACCACTTAACCACAGTTTTCTACACAGAACATAGCTGCATGCAGCTCCCTGTTCAAGATCAGGATCAGGATCGTGTAAAGTATTTCACAACGATGTTCGCCAAGAATATGCACCGAACACTCAGTTCTGACAAATGGAGGAATAAAAATAAAAATTATTATCTTAATATATAAGTACAAAAGGTTGGAGTGAGCTTTTATTGCTTGGAGTGAGTTCGTTTTACCGAATTTACTTGTAGTATTTATCTTAGTGAATGTATAGCATTACAGTGCACGAGCATTACAATGCATTACAGTGCATTCCAGTGCACAAACCGAGTCCCTGAAGCCATCAGTTTATAAATTAACTCTCATTTATTGAACTCTTTTTATGTAACACGAATTCATGAATTCAGTTGCAGGATTTCTTACAGTATTTTATTATTCAAATTATCTGAACAGTTCTATTAGAAAAGTGTTTAAATTCTTTCAATACTTACGTATAGCTTTAATTAAGTAATGATTAGGAAAATGAAAATAGTGAAAGATATAATAAATATCTAATAAATAGCTGGATAGAGCATGGATTTTAAAATGTGTAAAGAGAAAAATATATTTAGTTACATCCTGAAATAATTTTAAACCAGAATACACTTAGATTTTACTTAATTAAACTGGATCATATTAGAGAAAGGAAAGGGTTGACAAGATCCGTAAGGATCTTTCAATCCTAGAAGAGCTAATTTTCAAGGAAAAAAAATCAAGAAAACACTATACAATTAAGATCTTTATGCACTTCGTGCTTCCGGGATTAATACAATAGAAAATTAAGTAAGCATTTAAAATCAAGAAAACTATACATAATTTATACTTTTTATATTTTACAATCACATAATTAAGCAAATACGAAAACATATCAAACATTATTAAATTTAAGTAACATAAACATATTTTACAATTTTCTTGAAACAGAATTATTTAAAAAAACTCGTTTTTAACAATTTCGGGATAAATTATTTATTCACATTTATCCTAAAACTAATGTGGACAATTTGAGCAAAGTGGATATCAAAATTAAAATGATTATGTTTGTAAGTCCTTCTATAATAAAAACATTTCTAACAGCAAATAATCACAATGATTTTATTCTTAATTTAAAAGATGTGGATCATTGCCAAGTTTACGTAATGAGGAAATCCTTTTAGTTACGCATCAGGTACTTTCTCCACGTTACAGATCACTTGTTTTAAAATAGCTAAATTTATTTATTTTGCAGTACCAAACCCTTTGTTTACATTACATGCGTTTTATTTTAAATGTATGCTGAAGTATGTGTATGGAAAATATCATCCAAAAGAAATATTTTATCATTTAATTGTTTACCATCAAAAAAGCAAACTATTTGGGTTTTAAAACGATAAATGTAATAGACCATATACCGAATAATCTATTTTAGAATTCTGAATTTAAAATTCAGAAATGAATTAATATTTTCTTCATATAGTTTCATAATAATTTTTAAACGGTTGATTTATTTAGCACTAAAAACTATCCTAACAGCTGAAAAAAGTGTCAATGTACAATGTAGTAAAGGTAAAACCTGTAAGCTTTTAAGGTTTATCCTAATTTTATTAACAGTTCTTTTAAGTTTATGCACCTGTCCTATCTTTCTAGTTTCAGCTTACAATTTCTTACCAGAATGTATTTTCAAAAACGCTATAAATGCAAATGAGTAAAGAGTAGTATTTAAGTCGATGTTCCACCGACTTCGAGAGAGAGTCTGAGTTTCTGACAACCGCGCGTTTGTCTTTCGGCTACGTCTCTCTTAGCTTTGCTACGCTCGGCCATACTTTAGGGCCTCGTTTGGCCACCGATTTAATTAAGATTTAGGGGCCAACTACTTAGATCTTGACAGTTTCGGCTATATCTTCAGCCAGCATTAGTTAAGCTTAGTTAGGTTTAATTTTATATTCATTTAAGCCCAAGTGGAAGCTTTGCTGTACGTTTCGAGTTAGGAATTGATTGTATTTATTCTAAGAAATAAAGGGTAGTTAACCCTTCTTAAGTCTTACGTCTCTGTTAACACACTTCAGCGATTATTCCCTTGTTAATGTTTGTGGGGTTCAAGAATTGAACACTGAATTAAATTAAGTAAAACTCCACAAGCTATTACGAATATATTAACTGTGATATGCATTAAAGGTTAATTCCTGAAATGATTAAGAGTTTTACTTTCTTCCGTAAAAAATGGAAATGCCCTGTGCTTCCAGTCTTTTATCTAGTTTTCGTATGCTTTTAACCACACGGAAAGTCTTGATTTTGAAATAAAGTTTTAGGGAGCCTTAGCACTCCTAAACTTCTAAGGGTAAGATCTTCTAAGGGATTCAGAAAATATTGTACTCAATCTATTGCTCCAGGCTTGCCAACATATTTAATTTATTCGTATTAATTTATTTTGAAAACGCTTTCAAAATCTTCAGATTTGGGCAGTGTTTAAAGCATCAAAAACTTTGTTTAATATGTTACGGTCTTTGTTAAAAATAATTTAAATTACACACAAAGTAACGTTCAAAGAAACCGATTTTAAGCTTCTATTAATGCATTGATACCTTAATTGCTGGTGAAGAGTTTATGGATTTGATATTAAGTCGAAGCAAGACTGTTCGATTGAAACAAAGCTTATGGTATGGTCTTAAAGTTGGCAAGATGCCACTACATCTTTGGTCGAGACATGCCTCGCATTAAATTTCATATTAATATCAACCGCAACATAAAGTGGACGCATAAAAATGACACCAGAAAATTTCATTACTACTCCAAGCCCCAGGTGTCTTCTATGAAATAAATATTTCAAGCCTTAATTTATACTGACCTTTGCTTTGCATGAGTGCTGTTTAAAATTTACTTTTAAGAGAAGCAATTAATAGACCCTCATGTTAAAAAAAATAAGCAAATACGAATAAAAACCTTATTCAAAAGGCTGTTTTCTTCATGAGACGAAGCGTTTCTTTACATGAGAAGAAAATCAGTACAAGCTTTTCAAAATCGCTTTAACTTCTGTGTTCAGTTAGTTAAAAGCTGGCTGATGCTCCAAAATCCGAAGTAAACATTCTTCTTAAACCAACGAGAATACAATACGAAAAGAATTATAACAAAGAGAATTTAGGCCATTTAAAACAGAAAGTACATGCGAAAGAAATATGAGAATCAATCAGGTTAATTGGCTTGTGTTTAGATAGCAATCATCTCATATTTCTTTAAGGCATCGGAACTAAATGACTGAGATCGAACTAATTTCACGAAACGAGAAGCTATTTTTGGACATTGTTTATTCAGTTTATTTCTCTGCATTCTTATCAAATGAATGTAGTTAATTTCTAAGTGTTATCAAAGCATTGTTCACTTTGAGCTTTTATTGTTCTTCAGTGTTTAATAGGTCTGCTTCCAGAATACGCCTCGTTGACGGACGACGTTAATGCCTTTTGAGTTCACATACTCATCTGGAGCCGGGACAAGGGTGAGGCAAGTGAGGCAGGCACTTGCCTCAGGTGAATCACTAGAAGGGGCTCCAAAATGGCTATGCAAATTCGAATTACTTTAATAATAACTTTAATAATAATGAAATTACTTTAATAATGTTTTTATATTTGTCGGTTATTATTATGGAAAATAAGCTTCGGCAAACTTAAATTAATAACGCAATAGGAAGAATTACAAGAAAGACTGGAAATTAATGCAATGTGCAATTCAGTGTTATTTCTTACTTATTAAAAAAAGGATTTTCTTAACATTTTCATTTGAAAGTTATAAATAATTGGATATATTATTTTTCTGAATTTAATGTTATTTTTCTGAATATATACTATATTATTTTTCAGAATTATTATAACGCTACGATTAAAAATACTTTAAGAATTATGATATTTTGATTTAATACAGTTACTTATGTTTAATGCAAATATTTACCTTTTTTGCCTCAGGTGAAAAAATATCTTGGCACGGCTCTGTACGCATCTGAAATTTACTTTGATTCCAAAAAAGAATATTCCCAGAGATAACGTTTTCGCATATCTCTCAGAAGACACAATTTACCCTAAAAATAGAAATAGTGCTTCAAACTTTAATGGACCCCATATGTACCCTTCCTTAATTTAATTAATTTAATTGAAGTATATTGGATAGAAGAGTAATTGAAAAGCATCCAGCATGATTAACAAATGTCTTGCTATAGTCCAAATTCAATGATTACTTGCTTTTGCATTGACATTAATAAATAACGGTAGCCTTAACCTTCAAATTTACCTCCGCACCTTTCCATTGTAAATTATATAAAGCATTAAATTATAACTGAAGTCAAACATTTCCATTCTGGAAGCTATTTCTATTTTGTTTGTAACTGTAAAACTTTAAACACAACCTTAACAATATGTAGTTACCTGTTGCCAAAGAAAGATAGAAATATCGCTTATATTTAGGAGATTTTTGGAAGTGTGAGTATTACCAAACCAGGTTTTTATCATGCATAAAAAGTAATGAAAAAATAATACAGTTACTAACGTAATCGAAATACTACGGTAATGGAAAAGGTTTTAATGCTGAAATTTCGTGGTATTCGGTAACATCCATTTGCATCCAAAGCTTAATATTTATCAGGATATCAATATCAGAGGCAATGCCAATTTCAAAATGTTTAAATCGTTCTTCAGTGAGTCATTGGACACAAAAACATGAACTTGTTATTTTGGAAGTAGAAGACATTAAAAATGAGCAATGCCCTCACCGGGACTCGAACCACGGACCTCTCGAATACGCGTCGAGTGTGCTGACCATTACACCACGAAGGCATGTTAGGAAGGCTGGAGAAATACCTTATGAACCTTCATAAAAAATTTCCAATTATTCTTTAAAGCCTTAGATGCGTAATTATTTCAGAAAAGAATAGCCGTAAATTTGCTAGAGTTAATATGATTATTTTAAATGTAATTAACTTGAGAGTGATCATAGCTTACTGTAAAATTTTCGAGGCAACAAAAATAGCGCTTCTTCAGTATATTATTTAATTTAGAAGAATAGTAAAAGCTTGTATGAAAAGTTAAGAAAAAATCGAAGTTACTTGAGAAGCATTTGAATTGTAAAATATACAATGGTTAATAAAAATTTATTAACGAGTTTCATTGGTTGTCTCTCATTTTCTTGCTATTTGGTTAAATCAGATGTTTTTTTAACAGAAAAACTCTATAAGTATTTTGGCTCTTTCTCTAGTTAATTTGTAAGGTTTATCCTAATTTTATTAACAGTTATTTTAAGTTTATGCATCTTTCGTATCTTTCTAGTTTCAGCTTACAATTTCCTACCAGAATGTAATTTCAGAAACGCAGTTAACGCAAATGAATAAAGGGTAGTATTTAAGTCGATGTTTCACCGACTTTGAGAATGAGCCCGAGTTCCTGACTAGCGCGCGTTTGCCTTTTGGATACGTTTCTCTAAGCAATTGCTACGCTCGGCCATACTTTAGAACCTTGTTTGGCTTCGCCGACTTAATTAAGATTTAGGGGCCAACTATTTAGAATCTTGATAGCTTCGGCTATATCTTTCAGTTAGCTTTAGTTAAGCTTAGTTAAGTTTAATTTCAAGCCCAATTGGAGGCTTTGCTGTACACTCCGATTTAAAAGTTGATTGTATTGATATTTATCCTGAGAAATAAACAAAACAAACCCGTCTTAAGTCTTACGTCTCTGTTAACAACCTTAAGCAATTATTCGCTTCTTAGTGATTGTGGGGTTCAAAGATTGAACACTCAATTTAATAAGTAAAACCCCACAAATTTATAGCATGATTCTGATTAGTAAATTCGAAATACAGTTCAAAATAATTTAATAAATTGATGCCGTTTTTCAGAGACAAAAATCATTCACCTGTGCTTAAAGTAAAAAATAATTTATCATTTCGAGAATGCAAAATTTATTTGGATTTGCTATTGTATGGTATTGGTATTTTCAATATTACACTTAACTCGATAGATTATTTATTCGATGTTGGACTGACGTTTGTGTAGAAAAATATTCGACAACTAATTATCGTAGAACAAATTTGGGTGGATTCATATGTAGTTAAACTATGTATCTAGAAAAATCTCGTTTTAGAAATGATCTTATGCTGTTATACGTCCGATGAGAATGATGAGGCTGTTATACGATACGATGAGGAAATGAGAGATGTCCACCACAAAGGTAGGTCGTATTTTATAGAGCCTTCTCCCTCTCTTAGCCAACCGGAAAGTCTAATTTGGGGCTTTTTAGGGGGTAGAGAGCTCGAGTCAAAAATATAGGTCAAAGAAAGTGATTTTGATGGGGCCCACGTGTTAAGCTTTTGCAAAATATGCCCACGTATGATTTCATAATTTTAATGAGCCAAGATTTTTTCCTTTTAAAGTACTTTATTCTACTATTTCTTATTAATATATTTCAAGTTCTTCGTGAATAAGAAATGCACCACATTTGCCTAAATTTGCAACATTCCTGCCTCAAGGAAATTGTGAATCCTCAGATCGTTTTACAAAGCAATATTTATTTAACATAAATTTAACTGCTTAAGCTTCATAAATTTGCAGGCCTAGTTTCAAAGGTCAAACAAAACTTTCTCCTTCAGCTGCAGGAGTCACCTTTCATTTCAGCTGCTTTATTCCTGCACCAGGAAAAGAATTTTAAAATGAACTAAATTCTAGAGTCATCATTCAGTTTCCAGTTAAAAATTAGTTTCGGTTTAAGATAATGAAATGGCCACCTAACTATAAATTATACGCAAACTTTAAATATTACTTATCATCTCTTATATTACAAAACGGAATCAATATTTTTCGGTTAATTAATTAAAATCATCTTATGATATCATTGTTTAATTAAAATAGCCTTTTAAAGATCAGTTCTTACCTTTAGAAAAAGAAAGCTTTTCATGTAAATAAATAACTGCTGAATTTATTTTATTCTGTTTATTTTGATAAATGCAAATTTCAAATTTGGCAAATTCCTGTTACAAAATCCCTGTTTTTTTAACTTTAATTTTTATTATTTTTACCAGAGATTAGGGTTATTTTAATTGCTAATTTACCTGACAAACCACCAACTAATATATTTATACTTTATTTTGCTTAAAAATAGTAACCGTTGCAGATAACATTTTAGTTCTTTTAACTGTTTTTAGTCCTATTTTTGCCAAAACACCCAAATTATGATGACTGATAAATTCTTATTTCTTACCTTCGTTCGAGTAATATAATAATTTTTAAACAATTTATGGCAAATTGTGATTCTAGTTGTTTTAGCTCATAACTCATAAGATGAACCTCTAGTTATTCAGAAATACTGAGACATAATAAAGGAGTTCTTATCGTTAAGGAATTCCAGTATGAAATATCCAAACAGCATGAGAACATTCGTTGTAATAGGATAGGTTTCATCAACATTCTAAGACTTTTCCATTCTGTTTTTAGATATTACCATGAATCGTCAAATGATCGCCGCTGTTCTTGTTGGGTTAGTGATGTGTGCGCTGGTTGTCGAGCAGACAGAAGCAGGAGGAGGACTTCGATGGGGCAGGCTTGCCAAGGTTGCCCTCATTGCTCGTGCGCTCAAAGGCAAGAAGATCTATCTCCCTCTGCCTCTGCCTTTGCCAATCCCTCTTTTCAAGGAGAACATCCACCATGAGCCCATTCCGTAAGTACATTTCTTAAGTTAGTGCTTTGACAATGCTCCGACCATAAGCTGTTCAAGCAGCTTGTAGATGATTTAGGCAAATTCTTGCCACGGAACAAACGGTTGCTCATCGAATAAGGGCTTCAAAATGTACCGTGACATAATGTGACTCTAAAATTTAACTAATATTAGACCCTAAAACTAGCAAACGAAATTGTAGGCGTGATTAAGTTATTTTGAACTAGGTCCACTACTGTAATTTTAGGCAGTAATAAATTTATTTCAAATGGATTGTATTATCCTTTCAAAAAATAAATAAGTGCTTTTAGAATTATGAAGGGACGACCAAGCTGTAACTTAACATTTCTTATAGTAAATCATTAATTCATAAGTTTAGTAATTCATTAATAATTAGTAAATCATTAGTTTCATTACATCATTAGTAATCATTAGTTACGTTACATGAGAATAAGAAGCCGATTTTAAATCCCATCAAAATAAAATTATTCTTTTCAAGGTACATTTTTAGAAATCGTGTCGTGCAGGTTTATTCTAAAGTGTCAGCATCAGCAACGAAAAAAACCTCTGAATATTTGAACTTGATATTGCATGCTCTTAACAACTATCAGAAAAGGAAGATTTCAGAAATACATTCTAAGTTTTTTCAGAAATACATTCTAAGAAAATTTTTTCAGAAATACATTCTAAGATTTTCTAGTTTTGTAAATGACATTTTTTAATTCTCTACCATCAATATTCTAAAAAAATAATATTTATACTTCGACTACAATCAAGTTGTCAGTTGAAATGCAATTAAGATACTGCGATATTTGTTCCATATTAATATCTCAGTCTACCCAAATTTAAGTTTCGTCTTAATAAAATTCTCCAAATAACCAGGTTACAATTTTCATAAACTATTTCAACAAGTATATTTATGCTAATAATTTAAGTTACCATTTTCAGACGGTTTAGAACTAGCCTGGAATATTATATGCTTAGAACATTTACTGTGTTGCTACTAAATGCAACAAAAGCTTCATTTCTGTGTCTTCTCGATTTAATCTGTCGCAATGTTTCATTAAAATCTTTCTAAATTCTTACACACAAAGATAAATTTTCATTTTATCTTTCTTTTTTTATAGTAGGTCATTCTAAAATATCATTTACTATCTAGTAACCAGGTTTTAAATTCATACTCTAAAATATTTGTGAATAAATTTTCTTTAATAAACTAGTGCATTGATTACAATATAATTTCTGATGTCGCTTTCGTATAACATAATAATAGATTTAAGTAGTATTTTACGACTTTTCACTTTGCATTGGTTACTTTCTCTTCTATGCTTTCTCTCTGGCTATTATTAATTTTTTTTTAAATCCTTTTCCTTTTCTTCTTAATACTCAAACTCCTTCTCCTCAAAATCTTTTCAGACTAACTCCCCAAATAATATAGAGTTATTAAAATTTAGTATATCACATGCTTTTTTAATATCAATAGCTAAAGCATTAATAAAAACTTATGTCTTCTGTTTGAATATTTCTAGTGTCCACCACCATACAAAAGCTGTGATTGGCTACGGACTTGAACAGGGGCACCATGGTCATGGAGGTGGTCACGGATTTTATTAGCCTTTCCCGTACATCCACATAGTAGTCAAGTACGTCGAAGGCCAAACGTCGTGTATGTTATGTATATAGAGAGCTGAAAGATCGTTTTTGTTCTGAAAAGCACCTCATCACCTACAATGGGTTGGAATACCTCACACATCTTATCGTCCTCATCTGTAAAATTACTCATCTGATTGTTGTTCAATAAAGTTCGTTTTATTTTTAGTAATGTTACTTTTCATTTTATTTCAAATGATTCACATGTGTTCATGAATGCGTGAAAAAGGCGCAGCAGAGTATACATTTGACACACATGCACACTTAGAGATTTGTCATTAGCTGTTAAACAGTCTTGATCGGTTAAAAAAATTTGAAGCCTTCTCTGAAAACAACTGAATAAATCCATGAGATAAATTATGATTTGATAATTATCATAAATTTCTATCATAAGTAAAACACTAATTTTTTTATTATAAGGAAAACACTAATAATGAATCCTTCCCTAGTCAAGTAACTAAAAATATTCTTGATATAAAAATAAACATTTGCTTCTATTTCCATTTATAATATAGTACTTATAATATTGAAAGTGAATCCATAGTTATAATCGTGCAATAATGTTTGTTATAATAGGAAGCAAAATAAAAACGGCAATATTAAACTTTTAATTAATTGACCATGATTTGGATGAAACGGTGTTTGACGAGCAACTGTTTACATAATCTAAATCAGTGCTCCGCAACCTTTTCTCACCTGCGACGCACAAAAAATCTTTCTGGAATTTCGTGGCACACCAAAAGCTAATGTATATATGTATTGATTTATACACAAAATTTACAATAAATTTTTGTTTTTAATTTTAAAAATATACAATTATAAAACCATAACATATTTATTTATATGCAATCATAATAATTATCATAATAATCGAACTTTTTTTAAAAAAATTTTAAAAAATCCTTCTATTCTTCAATTTGATTGGTTTATTTCAAATTTTTAAAAAAAACAGTTTTAGAGCTATTATTTTTAATTAAAATGGTCTGAAACCAATATGTTTCGTTTAAATTTATGTTTAAAAAAAAGTTATATATTTTTGAGTTCCGAGTTATCGAGGAACTGCCGAAAAAATTCAAATGCTGACACACTTACAATCACACGCACAACCACACAACAGTGAAATATATAAAAACATTTAAAATAGACATTATTAAAGAAAAAATTGTCATTGTGTATTAAATACATGATAAAAAATTGCAAAATGTCAAATACATGTATTTGATTGCGACACACCTATATCCTACTCATGGCACACCGATTGCGGAGCACTGATCTAAATTATTTTAAGACCTTGTTTCAAGGTCTTTCAAGGTCAAAGGATATTTTTCTGTCTAAAAGAATACAGGTTCTTGAACGTTTTATGTAAGAAGTATATAATAAAATCCGAACTTTTAATTTTCCATATGAATATATAAAACATTTTAAATATATTTATTATACATTCCATTGAATCTAAAAGAAGTACTAAATTATAATGAATTTAATACATAATAATCTAATGAATTAATGATGCTCTTTCTTTCACCATAGTAACAGATCATTGTGTTTTCTTTAAGGCCATAAAACAGTTTTATTTATTTCAGCACATTTTTCTTGCGTTTTAAGATTAAACAAGAAATAATAGTAGTTTTAGAATAGATCAGAATTTATTGTAATAAATATGTGGCATTTAAAATATAAAAAGAATTTAAAAATTCATAATACTGTAAAATTATTAAGGTTTGAGTTTCTATAACGAATTGTAAAAGTACTTGTTCAGCATTTTAAGATAATAATCTTTTTTTTTTTTTTTCCCTCATATGCAAAGATCATCACTATTTCCCTTTCGTACTTACTACACAAGAAGCAACTGAATTCAGCTATGATACCTTTATTAATATTTTAAGAGTCAAATTCTTATACCAGAAATAATCCAGTTTTTGAATATATTAATTCATTTCCAAATTAAAATTGTTGTTGTTGTCTTGTCTATGTATTTCACGCAGAATGGTTGTCAGAATCTCAAGAAAATTGGACTTCTACTTACACCCCAATTTTGAGCCCCCTGGTG